>JBBPDJ010000001.1:14746085-14783864 GCA_037974625.1 Cucumis cinereus | reverse complement strand
TATATGTATATGTATATGTATATGTATATATATATGTATATGTATATGTATATGTATATGTATATGTATATGTATATGTATATGTATATGTATATGTATATGTATATTAAATAATCTCTTAAAATAGTTTGAATATCATTTGGATTTTTATACTTTTCCATGTGTTTAATTTTAGTTAATGTATTTTTAATTATATAATTTTAGTACGAATATTTTTAATAAATCTTAAATTCAATCTCCAACTAGTTAATTATTGATTTTTTTAATACAAAAATATTATCTATTACCATTTTACCATAAATTTGAAATTAAATTCATATATTGTCTTTTCTTTTCTGGAATGAAGGTTATTATTATTAGGATTTATGGTAGATTTGACAAAATAAGTTTTAAAAATTAGGTTCATAGTTCAGACTTATTACTTTTGCAAAAATGACAAAAAAACAAGTCCCGTCCATGAAATGTCAAAAAAGTACGGATACACCTCAACACGTTTGATACACTTAATACATTGGGTATCCTTGATACACTTGATACAATACGGATATACACATGATGCACTTCGTAAACTAAAAAGTGTCATATCTACAAAATGAAAAAAAAAATGTGTCACACTTTAAATATTTTATTCTTAATTTTGCAGCCTTACAAAAATATAAAGTTTAAAATTAAACAAAAACTTCAAAAGTATGGAACCAACATTATATTTTAACCTAAAATTCACTATAGTCCAATAGAATTTTTTACATTTATAAAATAATGGAGCATCACTATTTGTGCTTGATATTTTAATGATTTCAATTTTCATCCATCAAAAGTTGCATCAACATGAAATCTTACACTATTATGTGATATAGATATATTTTTATGAACCCTACTTTCAACTCGCATTAATATTAATAGTTCACAACCATCTCTCGAGGTTTCTAATACTTAAAGTACAATTTACTCGATTTATGATGTAGAATTTGCACGAATATTAATAATCTTATCTTATTTTAAAAGCACGCTGACGTGACACATAATGAACGAAGGAAGTATGAAAAAAATGCATACTATACATAATCATAATTATAATTTAAAAAAAAAAAAAAAACTTTTGAGAATTCACCACTCTACTTTGATGCCTAAATAAGTGGATTGCTAGTGGTGGCTTAGTTTGGAGTTTGGAGTTCGATGCTTACACGTTGTACGGAACTTTTGTACCTAACAATCCCAAAACATCCACTATCGTGAATTTATTTATTTTCAAATTTAAAATAAAATTGTTCAACTCCACTTGGATTTTTAAATTTGTTAATGCAATGCACATTAAAACATTAGTCTATTTTAAATTAAAAAAGAAATAAGAAATGCAATTGTTAATTATTTTATGTTTCTGTCAACCACAACATATCTTCATTTAAAAAATTGAAGATGATAGTTAGTATGAGTTATTTGAATTTTTTTTTTAGTTTTATTATTACTATTTATTATTATTGTTGTTTTTAGAAATAATTTTTTCTCATTAATTTATCTTATAAGCTTGTTGTTTCATGTTCCTTTTTCAATTTTTTCTTAAACATAAATAAAATATTGTTTTATCATTCTTGACTTATATAAAAAAAAAACTATCTAAAAATAAAAAAGAAAAATCCATAGTTTATTTTTTAAGCTAATTTGTATGTAGAGAATTCAATTTTTTTAAAATTTTTAATTTAAAATTTTTGGAACCTACTTCAAATTAAAAATAGACGTGCAATTGCCAATTGGGAAATATGTAAAGCTAATTTCTTGTTCTACCATTTTCTATTTCAAAAATAGAAAGTTTTTAGACTTAAATACTTTTGAATATCGTATCTTTTTTACCATATCAAATGGAAAATCAAAGCAAGCACACCACTTTAGCATTAAATATATATAGATTTTTTTTTATAAAAAATATAAAACATTAATTCTATGGGTCAAACAATTCAAACCAATGAAAAATGGACACCACTGAAGGCATGCTGATTCTGGTGAAAAGGCAGATAGTTTTTTCTCAGTTTTTTTCCCAAGCATGGGGAAAAAAATAAGAATTAAGTGGAAAAAACAAAAGTTGATTAATTAAATTAAAAAGAGCACAAAAGAAAGAAAATATAAAAGATTGGTAGTGGAATTATCATGTCCAAAATCTCTTCTTTGGCCCTCTTAATTGAAAATTATAGAAATTGCTGCTTTAAATATTCGAATCCTAAATGTTTTATTAAAATTATATAAAATAATACTAATTATAATAAATAAATAAATAAAACAACGAAGTTTTTACATTTAATAAGTACAATTTTCAGTGTGATTACCCAAGGATGTATCGTACATGTGTTTGAATACCAAAAAAGAAACAAGAGAGGAAAAAAAAAGTGTCTAATATGAAATAGAATGAAGCATTTGGAAAGTAAAACCATGCAAAGTTTAAGTCTAAAATGGACAATGTTATAACATCAAGTTTAGCTTGAAATGCATTGGCTAGAATACATTGATTAGCTTTTCGACTAAGCCAAGGGATTACTTATAACACATTTTCGGTAGAATATATGTGAAGTCTAGCGTGAAATAATCTAGTTTCTTTTTATGCCACATTTTGAGGATGTGACCAAAATCTCACATTAGCTAGATAAAAAGTCATAAACGGATGGTCATGGATAGGTAAGTGAGAAACAATATCTCTACTGGTACAAGGTTTTTTGAGTGAATCAAAAAACAAAGCCATGAGAGCTTATGTCCTAATTGAAATGAACAATATCATACTATCGTGGGAGTCAGTAGGGTTGTTGGTTGTCCTTAACTAGTGATATCAAAGTCATGTTTCTAACTTAGTATTGTTTGTAGAATCCTCGGGTGGGGAACAAAGGTGTGAACTTTTGAAAATATAGTCATGGTGGAGTATGTTGTTAGTAGAGTCCCAGTGGCGTGCTTTGGAGAAGAGGGGCTCATTTGGATAAGAGCTAGACTAATAAATGACTATTATTGGGAATGAGACTAACACCCACATTGCCTTAGGAAAGATCGTAGGTATGTAAGTGAGAGACAATATCCAGCAAAAATAAGACTTTTAAGGTGAAACAAAAAACGTCATGAGAGTTCATGTTCATAGTACAAATGTGTAGAGAAGTCGGTTGTCCTTAACTGGACATGCCCAAATTTAGTTGTGGCTGATATTTTTTAGATGAAAATAAACTCTCTAAGTTGCCTTGGAAATAGTTCGATACCTCTCCAACTAATTATGTCTCAATGAATCACATTTCTCTATACAGTTCTATAAACACCAATTCCACCTCTAATTTTTTTTTTCTTTTTTTTACTATTTACCTTCTACTAATGTTATCAAAAACCAAACCAAGTTTAAAAAACTAGAAAATGTAGTTTTAAAAAAAATGGTTCTTTTAAAATTATCCTCGGAATTCAACTCTATTCTATTGTCTAAATAGATGAAAACCACTGTATGAAATTGAAATCAGAATACATGCTTAATTTTTTTTTAAAAAAGAAAATTAAATGGCTTAACATAGGGGACCTTAATTATCAAGTTCATTCCTTTTTCTTTGGTGGGATGACTTCTAAAACAGATTTCAATTTTGTAATATTAAGGAAGAAAGTAATGAAGATTAGAGTGAATTATGAAAAGAAAAAAAAAATCTTCCAGCATACTTATGGCTAAGTTACCACTTTAGGCTCATTTTTTTTCTCTCTAATCCAGTGTTATATACCCACTAAACCCATAAAAAGTGGGTCACAATAACAAATATATATATGTATAACAGACGTGGGGTATTGGAAATCCTATGTAGAACGCATTAATCAAAAGCATACAAAATAATATTAAATAAAAACTAGGACGCTACCAACTAATTAAAGTCACTTCAATCTTTTATGCACACTTGTTCCTAGAGAGAGAGAAATTTAAGCTAAAAAATTTCCCCAGCCTCAACTTTATAAGATTAAAGGTATTATGGTATCATAAATATTACATATAATACAAAATAGACCCATAAGAAAATGAATCACATAAAAAAAAAAAAAATGCATGAATGCAATGTGCATTATACTTTAGTCTAAGCTTTAGTTCGATTGTAAATGGTGACATATCCACCATAGTCACAGAAATCATTTAATTCATAATGACGCTTGAATACCCCCCATTATCAAAAGCAATTTCTCTCTTTAAAGATGGTATAAAAGGAGGGGAGGTTGAGTGTTTGTTTTAGTGGAGGAAACAAAGGGAAGTTGGTGAGGAAGAAGAGTTTTGGGATCAGCTTAGCTCAGTCAGAGGACTCTAAACAAAGGTCAATATTTATATACATATATAAGTTACTTCATTTATACTCCCTCCAGGCATGATAATGATAATTAGCCTCTCTTATATCACTATTTTATTTCTCCTTAACATATAAGGTCTCGTTTGGTAACTCACGTACTTAAGTAGATGTAGATCACTCCGTAAGTAATTTTCAACTAACAATCGGGCCCTAAACTCTCATTTTTTTCTCTTTACATAATACCTTCTCCTGTATATATATAACTCTCCTTTTTCTCCCTCTACATAACAACTTCTCCTGTATATATAAATATAAATATCTATAAATAAAGGCAAGTGTGGAACGGCATGCTGAGTCCTTGGTAGCGCGCCATTTGTGTAATATATGATGTTTGTATGTGTTTTTGTGAAATTTCACATCTTTTGTTTGGTGAGATTAGTTGAGTTTTTGGACCTTCTTTTGAGGGAAGTAAAAAATTGGGTAATGTGCGTGTGATCATTTTGGAGTGTACTGTGAGTGCAGGATATATAGAGTTTTTGTCTGTTGAGTGTGAGATTCTTTGCAATCTTTATCTAAAAGAATTTGCTGTTTATTTTGTTATCACATAATAATGTGGTTAACTACAGCCACAAAACAATAACAACATCAATAGTACTTTGGTCGGTAAAACAGGTTCTTTAAGAAAAATAATTGTATCTATGTCAAATCAAACCATGAAAGAAAAATATGAATCAATAACTTTTCCTATATGATTCTTTTGACACATGAAAATTCTAAAACGTCTTATATCTTCCTAACCAAATCCACCTGCTCGACCAATCTAATAAATTATCATTAATAAGTTATAAAAAAACAACACCTCATAATAAAATAAGAATTTTCATTGGGTTTCTTCAAAGCAGGGTTTTGGTTACATTTAACTTTACATAGAAAATCTAAGATCTGAGAGTTATTTGGTGTAGGAAATATATGGAGCATTCAGGCTCATTCCTATATAATAATCTCTTATTTGTAATATAATGTCTGTTTTCTTTCATTCTTCTTCGATCCTCCTAAATGAACAAACAGACAGAAGATACATAAAAAGTCGAAAATATGCTCACCAAAGGCCATGCCCATGCAAATCTTTATGGGAATTAATTAATAATAAAGAAGAAGAAAAACTACGGATTTCTAGGGTCCCATTTTTTCCTATGAAGTCTCTTTAATCGAGGAGCAAAACTCCATATATTTTGAGGTTATCTGGGGAAGATTTCTGACAATCATTATTATTTAATTACTGGCTAGCTAGGAAGGTTCCACCACAATAGTCCATCGTGGAAACACCTTTTTCTTTCTGTTTCTTCATTGCATTGTTGTAAACAATGTTGTTTAACTGTCATCGGCTAGAAAAGGTAGATGTGGGGAGGGTTTAATGTGCATGGAATGAACAAATTTTTTTATATTTTGATGTACCATTCTAGCATCAAAATCACATTATTCCTTCTACTGCACTTCTAAACTAAAAGAATCAATGTATATATACATCTAGACTTGAGTTCTTCATCGTTTATTCTCCATGTTCAACTTCCGAAAAAATCGGTGTGTATGCATGTATCATTTATGCATCATGATTTATCCTGACCGTATATTAAAATGTTAATATAATATCAAATTAACCTTCACCCATCAACATCTTTTGGGTTAATTGGTGATTTTATATCGTATTAGAGCAAGAGGTGATCTTGCGTTCAAACTGTGCTACAAATTTTCAAGCCCACAAGTGAGAAGAGTGTTTAATGTATTGATATAATGTAAATTTACCCTCATATATCAACTTAAGATTTTGGGTTAATTGGTGATTTGAAAGTGTAAGATAGTTCTCTTATATAAGCTCTCCCTAGTAACTTCTATATTTCTTTTTGTCAAACGCACAGATCTCTCAGCATTAGTGGTCCTCGGGGACCAAAACCTACATTTTACTCTTTTTTTTTCCTCTCTCTCTCTCTCTTTCTTTCGTTCTCAATAAATGTGTGTGTTTCTATAAATCTAGTTTACGTGAAATGCTACAACTACAAGTCCCTTCATTATTTTGTATGATAAGAAAGGTTTTATGCATGGTGTGTCAACTTCCAAATCTTTCAGTTTCACTGCCATTTTCAGACTTTTCTGCTGTTCCCTTCCACAATCAAAACTTTTAGCGTTTTAGAAGATTTGTGTACTTGAATAAAATAAAATGTGCTTGCTAAGCCTTTCTGATCTTGTATTCTGGGTTTGAAATTAATCGTCTTAGACCATTTCAGTACTACAACACTGGTGGATCAGAACCAAAATCTTAGTCTGACCACACAAGGAGGAATCAAGTTGAAGATGCCTGTCAATGTTTTTTTCAAAGATGCAAGGTGTGTTTTCATGTTCCAAACAATTCTTTTCTTTAAATACTCGATGTTGAATATAACTTGAGAACCACAATCTGATTTTTCCAATCCTAACTTATAATTCAATTCTTTTTCCCATCTCTGAACCGATAAAGGAATTTGTGTCTCAAATATCCATAACCAAAGTCTTACATTAGCTAGTATGTTTTATATGTTTATACATGTAGGCGTGTTTTCAAGTATGATGAAATTGGTCGGGAGATACTGGGAATCGCACTGCCTGCTGCTCTAGCTGTTGCAGCTGATCCTATAGCTTCTCTTATAGACACTGCTTTCGTTGGCCATATTGGACCTGTGGAACTTGCTGCAGTTGGAGTATCCATTGCTATATTCAATCAAGCTTCGAGGATTACCATATTCCCACTTGTAAGCATTACGACATCTTTCGTCGCCGAGGAAGATACCATTGGCAAAGCTGCCAAAAAAGCAGCAAAAGTTGACGCAGAGAAGTGCTTAGCTGATGATAACTCAGTGAAAGTTTATGTGTCTGAAGATCATGAAAACGATGAAAAACTTGCAGCCAAACAAGACCATGCCAACATGAATCATGAGCCAACAAGGAGTAATATCAGCATAGAAAAAGATGGAGTAAAAGAAAACAAAGAAAGCTCTTCAACAGAAAAGGAAACGAAGGAACCGATTCCAGATAATAGTGCTCTTCAAGATCCGGAAAAAGGTAAAACCAAAAGTTGATGGTTATATTTAGGAGATTTTAATAATTTCTGATTTCTTTTACTTTTTTTTCTTTCTTTTTCCAGATTTGAGTACAAATGTATTTGAGTCTACCTCTGCCAAGTCCAAAAGGAAAGAGAAGAAGCAAATTGCATCAGCATCCACAGCTCTGATATTTGGCACAATTCTGGGTCTAATGCAAGCAATATTCCTTGTTTTTGGAGCCAAATCTTTGCTGAATCTAATGGGAGTAAAAGATGTGAGTGCTCCCTGTAACTTAAGATGTAGTCCAGTTTTAAATCAAATGTCTTTCTCTAATAGTTTGGGACTTCAACAAACAGAATTCACCCATGTTTGCCCCCGCTCACAAGTACTTAACATTAAGATCACTTGGTGCTCCTGCTGTTCTTCTGTCATTGGCCATGCAAGGGATCTTTAGAGGGTTCAAGGATACGAGGACTCCTCTTTACGTTATTGGTAGGCATTGCCGTCCCTTTTCTTCTATGGTTGAACCTAATATATCAGCTTCCTTTGACTATCAACCATTTGTTTATATGCCTTTATGTAGTGGCTGGATATACTGTAAACATCATACTGGACCCCATTCTCATCTTCGTGTTCCATTGGGGGGTCAAAGGTGCAGCTGCTGCACATGTTCTTTCTCAGTAAGTTTTAATCTCTATGCACTGTCATATTGCTAGAACTTTACAACATTGCTCCAAAATGGCATAAAACTCGTGTTTTCACATTCCAAAAAAGCTTCTCTAAAACTTACTTCAATCCTTTCAGGTACTTTATTGTGATCATTCTCTTCTGGAGACTGATGCAAAAAGTCAATCTCAAGCCTCCAAGTCTTAAAGACTTGCAATTTGGTCGATTTCTTAAAAATGGTAAAAAGAAATTGTTCCCCAACCGATTCTTAATTCAATTTTCCAATGCTATGTAGACTATGAGATCAACCATTCGTTATCTCTTATTGAACTTTGAATGGATGGGAGCAGGAGGTTTGTTGCTGGCAAGAGTTGTAGCAGTGACCTTCTGTGTGACTCTAGCAGCATCATTAGCTGCAAGGCTGGGCCCAACACCCATGGCTGCATTCCAAACTTGCTTGCAAGTTTGGATGACATCCTCTTTATTGTCTGATGGTTTAGCAGTAGCTGGACAGGTGAAGAAATAAAAACCTAATTCTACGTCTACTTCATAACTTCCTCTCTTAAGTGGCAATTTATATAGTTTGGAAGGAAAAAAATCTTATCTTTTATGGTATGTGATTGTTTCTTGTTCTTTTAGGCAATTCTAGCCAGTGCATTTGCAGAGAAAGACTATGAAAAGATAACAGCAACAGCTACCAGAGTATTGCAGGTAAGAAATGAATTAAAAACTCATAAATTGGACGGAATTTTCTTACTGCTTCAAAGATAACCACCATGCACTTGCATAGCAAAATCTGCATCATCAAATATCAAAACGAATTGATTACTTCACATAGCCATATTACAAAACCACGATAGCACATAAAAACAAAAACTAAGTTCCTTTAACAAACCTAAAAATATTTTCCTCGAACAGATGAGCTTTATTCTAGGTATTGGACTCGCTATTATCGTCGGAATCGGAATGTTCTTCGGAGCAGGAATCTTTTCAAGAGATATTCATGTGCAGCACCTCATACATTTAGCAATTCCGGTAAAAACAAACAAAAAAACTTACCTCGTTTTCTTCCTTCTAATGCACATTGATGAACTCATCTGATTCTTGTCTTTTGATCAGTTCGTTGCAGCGACACAGCCGATAAACTCACTGGCGTTTGTTTTCGATGGAGTGAACTTTGGAGCTTCGGATTTTGCGTATTCCGCATATTCATTGGCAAGTTCTACAGAATCATTCTCAACCTGTTTGAGGAAATTCCTGAACGAAATTACGTTAATTCAATTTGATAATTGTTGTGTGTTCAGGTTTTGGTGGCGATTGCGAGCGTTGTATCTTTGTTTCTTCTCTCCAAAAGCAACGGCTTCATTGGGATTTGGATTGCTTTGACAATCTATATGTTTCTGCGTACTTTTGTTGGCGTCTGGAGGTATTACTTTAAAAATAATAATAATTTAAATTCCTCAAAATACGTGTAATGTAATATTGGTATGCTGCACCTATATACATGTTTTTCATCTATCAATCAAACAAATATAAGATTAAAAGTTATTTTTTTAAAAAAATAGCTTTTAATCATATTTTGTGTGGTAGAGATATGAAAAAATATCTAGATGAGTACTTTCAGGATGCACCCAAATATTTTCCATCCATATTATTATTTTTTCTTTTAGAAACATAGTATTCAATTTTTTTATATATAAAAATCTATGAAACCTGTGAAAAAAACTTTATATAATATAAATTAGATTAAAATATTATTTTGGTTTCAAAAGTCGATTCAATTTTAGTTCATGTATTTTTATTTTCAAATGTAGTTATGTACTTTTAATAAATTGAGTGTTTATTCTAGATTGTTTATTGTTTATTTTTATAAAAAAATCCTATCTACTAACATTTTTCGTATAAATTTTGAATATATATTCATAAATTTAAGGAACTATAAGATTTATTAATAATATAAACGTTAACGTTGAATAAATACTTGGACTCTGAAATAATTAGTGTAGGTTCAAGGGACTCAAGCCCCCTCGACTTATATATATATATATATATATATCAATACCTAGGCTCAAGCTCCACCTTTTACATTTTTTAAAAAATGATTTATATTGAATCATAAAATCCGTCAACAAAATTTCTGAGTTCGAATAAAAAAAAAAATTGTTGTGTTGTAATTTATTTAATGCAGGATGGGCACAGGGACAGGACCTTGGCGTTACCTGAGGACTCAAAGGCTACCCTAAAGCAGACTCCATTGATTTTGTTACCTTCACTTCATACTCACTCTTATTTACTTTTAAATGGTATTATCTCTTATTTAGTTTCTACTTTGTATAATTATCATGGTTTGGACTTGCAACCTCTCTCTCTATATATATATATATAATTTTATATTAATAAATATTTACTTATCGTAGTTTTTATTATTATTATTATTATTATTATTCAACTAAATGTGTTGTTATTAAAAAATTTGAACATTTGATCTCTTAATTGATAATATATGTCAAAATCAATTAATGTGTCGATCTTATTTTATTTAAGGTAATAGTTAAAATATTTTATTTACATAAAGAACTGATTGATAGCGAAATTAACTATTTTTAGATGATATATCATTTTCGAAGTTCCCCTACCCCACATATTAATACAATATCTTTGCAACAAGAACAAAATGTAATAGTCAAATTAGTGAAAAGCAAATTGACTAAATTATTATTTCCAGGCATTATATTTATTAAGTGATTTAATTCAATTTTGAGTGACTATAATATATAAACAGTTCGATTTCGATTTGACACATTGGTTGGTAATTTTGAATGTTTTATATTTTTGTATTCAACACCTTTAATAAATATGTGTTTAAATTCATAAACAATTTTTGAAATTATATTATCCAAATCGTATAAATACTAAAAACTACATTTTTATATTCCAATCGACCTAGAATTTGAATTTATAATTTTAAAATATATAACTACGTTAAATAAAAAGAAAAATGGTTAGAAACACAATATGTAATGATATAAACCATTTAAAGAAAATAGAATATGAATTATGCAATATATCATAAAGTATTTATAGTATAACAAAACAATTATTGTACAAATTTTTCAACATAAAACAAATACATAAATTAATTAATATCAGTCAACCTAACATTCATACAAAATATAGTTTTCTGGTTTATAACTGTAATATTACACTATTAAAACAATTGTCTACTATAAAAAACATATCCACCGATATGAAATATAACTCCGTTTTCATTCAATTCCTTGTTTTTAGATTTTCTAACGAACCCGGCTTAAACGTCTGCTGGTTGGAAAAATAGCTTGAAAATCACACACAAAGGAGCTGCAACCTAAAAACTATGATCTATGATGATCAACCTTTTCTTTACACTAGCACTTTTAATCCTCCATTACATCCATGAATGAATTGCATAATACACAATAGGATCATTACTGCACCCATTTTCTTGTAACCTCATGTATCTTTATAGACATGTATAACTTAAATATATAGAGCAAGCTTCCCAAATGTTTTTCCCAGCAACATGTATGGTAAAACTAGTCTAGCAGTTGATTCCACACTCCTCGACATCGGGCCCTATGACTGTTGTGGTGAACGGATCGATCCTCACCCATAACAAGGAGAAGATGGAAGCAAGTAGAATCGACCACACCACGACGATGGTGGGTGTTCTGTTTTGACGACCCATCAAACCTTTCAAGAATGGATAGAGATGAATGATCACCCAAAATGCGAAAAATAGCTTGCCAAACAAAGGTCCCCATGATTGGTATCCGCTGTTGATTGCGTAAGATATCCCCGCTACGACCCCGACCAAGTTTACAATGAGGAGTGTAGTTGGTGGGATGAGAAGAGTCGTCCATTTGAACATGTAAAGCTCAGCATAATCCCCATCTTCGTCAGACGCCTTGGATGTGACCGTAAAGTTGGTGTCAATACCGGCAAGAACCTTAAGCAGACCTTGGAAAACAGCAAACAGGTGAGCTGAAACACCTCCAATGACCCAAAATTGTTCATTTCTCCACCACTCGTCGATCCCAACCCCACTCCATCTCATCTCGAGAATGCCCGTTGCAAAAATGGAGAGGAAGAGGGCTAAAAACCATATACTTGCAATGTTACTTATCTGCAAACACATGGAAACAAATTACCTAACATAATCACATAAAGAGACAAAAATTCGTTTTTTCGGGTTATATACTGCACCTGGGGAATAATGAACTTGTTCGTCAGTAGACACACGGCTGGTAAGGTACAATACATGAGAAGAGGAACCGCGGTGATTGGATAGATTGTAGTGTTCACATATGCAAACCGTTCGAGCCATTTGAGCCTTCCACCATAGCCATACCAGATAGGGCAATGCCTACTTAGAAGAATCTCCACCGAACCGAGGGCCCATCGAAGCACTTGGTTTAATCGATCTGAAAGATTAATAGGTGCAGACCCTTTAAAGGCAGGACGTTGTGGCATACAATAAATTGACCGCCAACCACGAGCATGCATCTTGAATCCTGTAAGAATATCCTCAGTGACAGAGCCATAAATCCATCCAATCTGCAAAGACAAAGACCAATAGAATGTCTTTAAGCACCATGGCACATAAAATCCACATACCAAACATGCTCACTTCTTTATGAATACATCTTTAACATTTTATGTCCATGTACAAATTTAAGGAAACACATTTTTTTCAAATAAGAAACTGAGCTTCATCCAAGATCCATTCAGCAGGGTTGTTTTAATGTGGAGCAAGGAATAAAAGTAGACAAACCTCGGATCCCCAGTCCGTTTTATCTTCATATCCACAGCTAATAACATGAATAGCCTCCTTCAGAAGAGACTCGGGCGTTGCGGATTGAGGAACACCACCGTTTTCCATAAGGGTTGAGGCAACAAAAACAGAAGACTGGCCAAACCTTTGTTCCAGGGTCATTTGTGACATTAGCAAGGACTTCTCATCATCAAATTCAGCACCTGTACATGAGATTTTTTATGTCAATTTGTGGTATAGACAATCTACTAATTGAATAGTATCAAACACAAATAATTATTACAAAAAGACCAAAATAAGAGGAACAAAACCGAAAGAATCGCTTATTTAAAGAAATCAAGGGTGTACCTTCAACCACTTCTTCAATGTCGTCGAGATTGAAAATCGGCACTGTCGGATCGATATGCTTGCTTGAGTTCCTCTTGTCTGGGCTCTTTTTACTTGATTTTGATTTCTTCTTTCGAGATCCACCACAGAGCGAAGACAGAAATCCTGTTTTCCGATTCTTTGGTTTGAGAGGAGGTTCATAACCATACAGTGCAGTTCTGTTGAAGACACATCCAGTACCCACATAAACTGGACCTTGTAGGCCATCTAAACCTCTTAAATTTATCTGAGATAATGAAAATAAGAGAAAAATAAGAACCCAAATGAGCTACTGTAAGTAAGAGACAGAACACAGTAATCTGAGGGTTAAAAAACTTACATCAAAGAACACGGTATTTCGGTTGGCATATCGGTCATTCTTATCAATACCATCAAATCTTTGAGGAAACTGAACATAACAGACGTATTTGCCAAGGTTTGGGTCCATCATAAAACACATTGCTTCCCTCAATGCCTTGCTGTTGTTTATGTAGTGATCACAGTCAAGATTCAACAAGAACGGGCCATTGGTAAGGACAGCAGATACTCGAACCTGCACAGATATATTGAACGTTACTCTACAGCAATTTAACCCGGTTAATGGGGAAAAGATATCCTTCTTCTAGCTATTTGACACTCACAAGAGCATTCATTGCACCAGCTTTCTTGTGATGTTGGAATCCTGGACGTTTTTCACGAGATACATAGACTAAACGAGGCAACTCATTACCATCAGTATCCAGTCCACCGTTTTGCCCTAGGAAAACCTGGCATGTAAATGAGACAACGAGTTTGTATTCAAGAAGAAAACGGCACGCATCTTACATACACAACCATTTGTAAGTTGAGCTTTGTAATAATCAGTTGATAATGTGTATGCATTACAAAAATTATCCTTTTATAGGTAAGATAAACCAACAAGTATTGATATAATTGTGAAAACAGATTACCTGGATCATTCCTGGATGGTCTCTAGTGTTATTTCCGGGCCATGGAGTTCCATCTTGCATGACCCATCCTTCTTCAGGAACTTTCTGCGCCTTCGATACCAATCCGTTGATGCGGACCTTAAATTCCTCATATTCTCTCTGCAATGAAGCAGAGGACAATAAAATTGCTTCTTTTAAAAGGACTTTACCACTATTTACTTTTATGGAGTTGTTTTTTGGGTTTTATGTAGTACCTTCATTGCTCTTCGATCTTTGACAAATGATGGATCGACTTTATCCTTCAAGTAATCAATTTTCTGAGCGAAGTACCATTCTGGAGCCCGAGGCTCGATGCTGTATTTCTTGCAGAAAGGCACCCATGACCTTGCAAACTCTGATGTTTCGGATAATGCTTCAAATGTCAACATGGCAGCTCCATCATCAGAAACATAGCACGAGACCTTGTCAACTGGGTAGTCAACAGCAAGAATAGATAGTACGGTGTTGGCTGTGACAAGTGGAGGCTCCTTCAGTGGGTCGACGGTACTCACAAAAATGTCAACAGCAGCAAGCTGTGATGGTTCTCCTTCCCTATCATATCTATGAAGCATACAAAATTCATTATATTCAAAAATAATTTAGACAGAAAATAGATGGCTCAGGCATTAGTTTATTATGACAATAACTGCTAGGATTACAATATTGAAAGTAGAAAACAACTTTTCCCACCTTAATGCTAGCCGATCTAGATATGTCTCACGGTTTACAGGAAGCCACTTTGGGAACTGATCTAATATCCAGGATATTGCAAACCAAATCTCACATATAACAGATACCAGCCATAAAGCATATGCATTGCGTACTGGATTCGTGATTCGGTAGTGCAAGAAAAAACAAATAATTACAAGCCGCAGAACAATCACCATTCTGTAAGGGTTTATCCTAGATGATGGAATAGAAACCTTTCTTGAGAGAGGCTGGCGTGCTTCATCATTTCTGTAAATGAACGAAATTGACATGAAAAGCATACCTTGTATGTTGACAACAAAAAGTACAAACTTTTTTGCTGATATATTGCTCATTTTGTGACATGCTAGTCAACGTTTGCAGTTACGTCTTAGTCATTTTCAAATCAAAAGGGATTGAAAGTATGAAAATAACCTTCTTCCAAAAATTAGTATTATGTAACATTAAAGAATGTTGGGAGTGATAATGCAACTTTAAATTTTAAATAATAATGATAATAATAAGTACATAAATAAAGAAATGAAAGAAAAATATCCACTCCACTCTCTTCCATAAGTACTAACCTTCAAGGAAGCTTGGGTAACTTCCATAAGTACTAAACACATTTGCATTCTAAACAAAATCAAGTTTTAGAAAACTAATTTTTTTAGTTTCCAAAAGTTGGGTGATATAGCAATAAAACTAGAGCTAAGAGTAACCATCGTGATATTTAAAAACAGGAAACAAAAAAAAATTATCAAATGGATCCTAAGATTTTCATTTAAAAAGAAAAAATATCCCAAGCTCTCATCGTTAGGGCCATCGCTTGGCCTTCATGCAAGTCTAACATCCTTAGTTTTCCCAAATGGTAAGATTAGACTCCAAGTAACAAAAGTTACAGAGAAAACATCTTGGGGAAAAATAAGCTTACAGTAAGGAATCATCAACAAGCACATCTGTGCAGGCATCAATATCTCCACCTCCCCTTTCAGATGCAGCATGGGCTATGCTCATTGGTCCAGCATTCTTCTCCTGTTTCATCTTCCAGCCATCAACTCTCTCTTTCCAAGCTACATTGCCTAGCCCTGATGAATTATACTCTTTTGTAGGGTCCACACCTCGCACATTAGCTATATCAAAGACGGAACCATGAATTCCAAGTCATATATGATAAGTATACTCAATAACATGTATAGATGTTAAGTTGCAAAAGTGAGAAATTTTACGTGATTGGTTAATGTCAGCTGCATAAGGAAGAGAATATATTGGCTTCCCACGAGGATGTCCAGGAGATGCCATCGAATGATGCTCGGGTGATGCAGCTGACAGTTCTCCAGAAACCTAAAGGTATCCAAAGTTAATAAATAAATAACTATGTTCGCTTTTGTCAAAAGAACAAAGAGAATCAGATATAAGTTATTAAACTACCTCCTGCCCATTGGTGAGCAAGGGAATGTGATTTAAAGAAACTTCTTTGTCGTAGTTCGGAGGGGGAAGATCTTGTGCTTGTCCATATGACATCTGCCAGCTCATCATTCGTTCCGCAATCTTCTGCTTCTGTTTTTGACTTTCAGAAATGTAATTTAAATCAATTGCATCATCATCATCATCATCAAGCTCAGCAGCCTCATCATCACCAAGAACAGCAGGACTTCCTGTAACAAAAGAAAGTGAAAAAAAAAGATGTATTGAACAAAAACAATTTATATTTTATAAAGAAAATTACATTGAAGGTGGTATTAATTTTCAAAGAAATGACAGACTATCCAACATTTTATTACAAAAAGAAACTCAAATTCATAACTCCATAAGCCAATAACCTAGAAAGTTAGGAGCATACCTTCACGTTTTGCAACAAAATGGACTTAATATGATGTGAAGAACAATAAGTAGGGAAAACTAGACAATGTTGTAAATCTCATATTTTGCAAAAAACGGACAATATTACACGAAGAAACAACAAACCTTTGTGCCTCTTGTATCTGCTTTTGCATTGAGGACAAGACTGATTCCCATCTTTTCTCTCGTACTCATAGCATGGTCTGCACACAGGAAATGTGCAAACATCACAAGCAACAAATGGCTCACCCTCGACGGTCTTCCCGACATGGTCTCCACATATTTGACAGGCATTGGGGCCCATGTTCTTTATAACCTTTGCCTAAGTACAAATGAGCATCATAGAACACAGTTGATTAAACTGATATCTAAGATTTTCAACAATGAAATGAGAGAGCTAAAACAAAACAGCTGATCATCAAATAAACTATTTGGTTAAGAAACAAAGGTTTTTTATTCCAAAACCTGAGTTTGAGAAAATATTTGACATATTCCCATGCTTTTCCCACCAACCAAACAAGTTTATTCGAAAAACTCACCGCAGATTCTCCATGTTCCATGGCAGCTAGCTGCCTTTCTTAAACACTACAGTCCTGTCAAGAAGAATCTCAAACAAGAGAAGAAGAATCAGGGTAAACCAACAACATTGAAAACTCCAAAACTAAAAGAAGTTCGGATTCGGCAGACGAAGAACACCAGCTAAATTAGTCAACAGACCCTATCAAAAGATCAACCCAACATCCTCAGATGATTAAAAAAAAAAAATCAACCCCCTTTTCAGAGAGAGCCGGGGTGGGGGGGAGAAGAAAGAAAAAAAAAAACAGAGTAACTAAATAGCAAAAGCAGAGATAATCACTTACCTCTAAACGATTCCAAGCAAAAGCAATATCGAATCACGAACATAAAACGAAGAATCGAATATAGAAACAGACATTAAACCGAAAGAGTTGAGCAGAAACGGTGGGATTATACAGAATCTCCCCCTTTCTCTCTGTTTCAAGAGTCAATAAAAAGCAGTGGCTATACAGCTGGCTGTTAACAAGCACACAATGTAGACAGAGAGAAAACTGCTAAGATGAAAAGGGACAGAACAAGAGGAATCGAGACGCCGCCGGCGGCCGGCGAAATGGGTCGGCGGTAAAACTACTCCGCCGTGAGCGGCGGGCGGCGGTAAGAAAAACGGAGAAGATAACAGGTCACGCGCGGCGCAGTTCAATCACTTGCTCTGGCTGTATGGACAAATGGGTTTGTTTGAATTTGAAAGGGTCGCTTGGAAATCAAATCATTCTTTGATAATTAATTAAGAAAAATGAAATTTTTGATTAGGGAAAAGGAATTAAAATATATATATATATGAAAAGAACAAATCAATGTCTTTTAAGGATGTGGGGTCGAATTGTCTGATTTTTTGATGGAACCAAAAACCAGCTGTTCAGAAGTGACAGTAGATAAGAAGGTCAATCGCTTTTAGGAAAGTAATAATAATAAACCAAAAATCACACGTCATCAGTTTAAAATTAATTGTCTAATTTAATTTATAAAATGTTATCACTTTAATTGATTTCAATATAATCATGTTTGAGGCACTGATTTCAATAATTAATAATTTATTTAATTTTCTAAACTTATTAAGAGAAATGAAGTGGTTTTTAAACTTTTTAAAATTTTATGGTTGTTTAACAACCCCTCGTTCGTAGGAGAAGAAAAATAAGTTTGGATAGGGTAATAAAAGAGAGCATAGAGAAGAAAATGATGAGAATTCAACCTCGTTCATAGGAGAGATAATAAAAGGATGATTTAGGAGAGGGAGAAAAATCGTCGGAGGTTGAGTTGAGTTAGATGACTACTCTAATAATTACTTTTCAATTATTTATATTTTTATCTCGTTATTTATGTCCACTCATATTTCTCTATTTTACTATTTGAGTGATCTTTTTAAATTACTTTTTTCTATAATAATTTATGTCAGGTATTATTTAAATGTGAGTTATATTGATATATATTTAGAGTGAAGTCTATTTAATTTGAGTGAAAAAATAGTTTGTATTAATATGATTAAGAGACAACCAGTAAAAAGTAGTAAATAATGTAAAGAGAAAAGAAACTTAAAATAGAAATAGTAATGTTATTTTATTGTTAATACTAAATATTTCATTATTTTAACATATCAAATTAATTACTTGTGTTTATTTTATGAAATTCATTTTTTTCATCTTTTTTGTTTTCTTATTTTTTTACCATAATTAATAAGTTCTCGACCTACTTCTTTATATCGTTGTTATACATTTAAGGGTTATTTTCAAATATTGTAAAGTATTACAATCTATTGCAGACTATCACGGATAGATTATGATTTTTTATTATATTTGTAAATATTTTCAAAAGTTTTGTCATTTAAAATAATTTCCCTACATTTAATTATCATCACTAAAAGGTGTTACATGTTACAATTATCCGTACTATAGTTACTATTTCAAAATTTAACATTTTTATCGGCAATTTTGTCACACTTTCATCTTCAATTAAATTTACCATCTTAATTTTCTATCTTTTTTAGAAATATTAACGATTAAAGTTGGTAAAAATAATTATTTAACCCTAAAATGAACGAAAATGAATTGATTATTTAGAGTCGATACTAGAAACACGAGTTGTTATGAGCTTTTCACTCGGTTTCTCCCTATTTCTTTTTGTCTCGAATTCCAAAGTTTTATTAAAGCTAAATAAAAAAAATCAAATATAGTAAAATAAAACAAAATATTTACAAACTATAACAAAAACAGATAGTAATATATCTTAATATTTCACAGTTATATTGTAATATTTTCAGAAGTTTCAATATTTTAAATAAATCATCCCAACCTTCTTATTTATTTCATAATTACAAGTATTAGTTTTCATATAAACATCTTAAAAACACTTCAAAATAAATGGGAAACAAATGCTTTGAGCATGACTTGGGCGAGAAGGAAAATCTATGATCTAAAACGGTGGTGGCCACAAAATGGATGGAAAACTCTATCCCAAATTCACAATAATATTATCTATCCAACCTTCATGACATTGACTTATTACCTATGCTCTACAAATTTGGTCACATAGGTTCAATCTAATAAAGAGGCCGACATGTGATTTATGGAAAATGCCGCTCCCTAATGTAGAGAAAAAATTAGTCGTTAGATTTGAAACCTATTTGTTGTGATGTAGAAACTATTGGCTTAAAAGCAAATTCGACACTATTGTGGTGCAAATCGTTTTCGTCAGTTGCTCCACTAGGTTAACACATATTTCCTAAGACGTATGGATTGAAATCACAATGAGAGAAGTTAGTTAGCTCGAACGGTTTGTTTATTATTATTTTTTATTGAGATCTCTGGTTTTGTAAAGCCACGAAAAATAGAAGATGAAGCTCGATAGAAATAAAACATTTGGAAAATAATAAATTCAGATATGGAAAAATAATTGCCTCCGTTAAACTTTTTAAAGCAATTAAGTTCTTTAAGATTTTGGTAAAAAAAAAATCAAAACAAAAGTAAATAAATTTATTAGTTTTTTCTAACAAACACAAAATGTCCGAGCACGCCCGTCCAGGCGGCGACAGCAACACACACACGTGTAGGAAAAGGCCCCTTACTCCCACTTCTTCCACTTTTACAAGTTTTCAAAACTAGTTTTTTATAAATATCCTCGACTCACTCTAATTTTATGACATGGTTTTAGACGATATAAGAAATATCTATATAAGTCCAAATTTAATTACGTTGACTTATTACCTACGTTATACAAAATTATTCACCATGAATTATATAGCTAATAAAGAGGCATGTGATCCAATTAAAGACATCACAATCTTGTATATAAAACAATATTTTATTTATTTATAAAGAAAAATAACGAAATGCTTCCAACATTTATTTATATAAGGCTATTGAGGTTTCACTTCGTGGTTTGTTGGTTAGCTAACTGATATTTTCTTTTATTTAAATTATTGGAATAGATAGGAGGGATAGCTTGTCCCTAAAAATTAATATTTTTCGATGTTATGAGTAGATAGTGTCGACAAATGTATCTTTTATCGATGATATCTATAGAGCGTCGATAGAAGTTGATCCACTGTATAGTCAATTCTTGACGTCGGAAAAGGTTTTTTTTATTATTATTTTTATGATTTTGAGACTTTTTCCATTGAATAAAAAGTTTGTTTACTTGTAGCGAGTCTTATCCAATAAAAAATTTCCTAGGAAAATATTTTAATTAATGTTGTTATACATCTATTGACTTTTTCTAATTAAAAAACCAAATTATAGCATTGACTACTTATTAATTATGCCAAACCTTTACATTCTAAAATATATTTAATTTAAAAATAAGAACATATAATTATGAAAAAAGATGTTGTAAATGACACAAATACTAAAAATATTTATCAAATATAACAAAATTTTCGACTCTATTAACGATAGACACTGATAGACTTGGTGACATTGATAGAAGTCTGTTAGTTTCTATAATTATCAGAATCTGAAACTTTGCTATATTTTATAAATAATTTGGTTTATTTTATTATATTTGAAAATGAGATAGTCCGTAACTAATTGACTTTTATTAAATTAAGTTTTTTTTTCATATGCATATAACTCATGTTCATGTGCATATAACTCATGCTCACACAATAACATATATTTTCACCTCAATTTGTTCAAGTAATGAGAATAGACTATAGATATTGCTATTAAATTTTCAAAGATCAAAGTTAAAATCTTGTACTTCTTGAATTTGTTTATTTTTAGAATTTGACACGTAACAATAAAATATTTCGAAAGTTATATAAAATTTAACATCATTTTACTATTTCAATTTATATATAATGCAAACTCGTGATCTAATAATCGAGGTCGGAGAAACAGGAAGTACGTAACAAAAATTTGGTGTAGATATTTTACCCTAAATTTACAAGACAATACTATGGCCTATTGGAAGGAATAGATCCTTCTCCATGAAAGGGTGACATCCATGGGTCCATGCCCTTTTGATTTGAGACAAAATGGTAGATAGAAGTAGTTAATGAGTTTATTGTTATTACCTACTTTTGTTATGGTTGATGTGAATATTTTTTTCTATTTATGTCTTCTTGTATGTTATTGAACTCATAACGTTACTGGAACAGAGAGATTTGAACTACGTGCATAATTAGTATAGATATGCCAATTGAACTATGCTCGTAAGCTTCGTTTTGACATAGTTGAAATATGTATCATATGTATACATATGCAGATATGTATGTATACATACATATCTGTATATACATATGTCTATACATACGTATATATTGTTTGATATATTTTGAATTTGTTATTATCTATAGGTATTTGAGACGATGATTTGAGTCATGAAGTATGTAATTAATATGTTGGAGCTTGAAAGTTTGTGTTTGCTTCAATTGAGGTGCATAATTTTGAAGAGAGAGTATCTCGATAAATCTTCCATAAATTAATATTACTAAAATTGGTGGACCAAACACGTCTTATAATATTTGGAGTCTAAATTATTTATACATTGTAACAGACGTTTTACATAGATAATGTACCTGTCTTTGAATATATATTTATTATTTGATGATAATGTTAACAATAACGATGATCGTAATTAAAAACATTATGGTTGGAATGTTTCTGAAGTCTTTAAAAACCATTTTTTTTACGAGGACTTAGTAATACACTGTTTGGCCATTAATAAGTATGATGTTTGATGTGACAAAAATATGGTAATCCCATATTGTTAAGATTAGATACATTACATAGCAATTAAGCTTAATATATATTCACATTTGGCATAAAATCTATTGTTAGACTATGACATGGTCATGTACGAGCATTACCATTATTGAATCTTGTCTCAAAGTGATGTTAATTTTAGAACGATAAGATTTTATATACGTTGAAAAATGTAAATATACCTTACGTTTGTCGTTCGATATATACGATAATGAATCGTACAAATTGTCTTGTTCGTTCACTTATCATATACAAAGATTTTTTTTCCTAACAAATTCAAATATAGATTGAATATGTTGGGTTATATGAATCACATATATTTATATTCTCATTTAAACCTTCTTACTAATACATGCGCTCGTTAACGAGGGGAACAATTTTCAGATTGTTAGAAATTTTTCTTTGCTTGTGTAGGTTTTCAAAATAAGACCATATTTAAAAGCTCATAACCACGAGAAACTTTCTCTATTTGGGTAAATAATAGGAAATTTAGACCATCGTAATTCGTCTATTTATTAACCTTTTCTATGCGTAGAAAATTGATAGTTGTTAATATAACAATTAGATTTATAGTATTAGTATATACAACATTTTTTAAAAAGTACAAATATAATAAAATCTGTCAGAATTTATCAATGATAGAAGTCTATCACTTATGGACCGTTTTGTAAATATTAATCTATCACAAATAGATTATAAGAGTCTTACCAACTTGACTATAGTTACAATATTTTAAAAAGTTTGTTTTACACCTCATTATTATCTCAAAATTTCTACCAGAAGACCTAATTTTTAACTCGAGGAAGAAGGCAGTAGTAAAGCCGGGCCCAAATTCATTGTTGATTGGGCCTCAGTTCAATTCCAATAGAAGACAGACCTTTTGTGGCTCCCCAAATCAAAGCGACGTTCATCGCTTGGCGCGGCCATGGCGTCGTTCGGTCCTCTGAAGAATTCCATCTTCGAAAGAGAAGAAAGAAAACAGTGCGTTCTCTTGGCCTTTATCTCTCTTAACATCTCCATACCTCATTTCCATGGAGCTCTCTGTGTCACTTACTCTAAATTGTTTTGCTTTCTTATTCTTGAAAATTTTGCAGACAGTACCAGGCTCATGTGCGAGGGCTCAATGCTTACGATCGCCACAAGAAGTTTATGCATGATTATGGTGCAATTTCTACTTTGTTAATCTTTATTTAACTTTTCATGGAGCGTTTTTGTGTAATTAATGAGCATTTGCGGTGGAAACGTTTAGATTCGTGATTTTGGCTTAATTATACATTGATTTAGTTGAATAGTTTTGGCGTATGATCTTGTATTTTAACATGACGATTCAGTTACTAGCAGTCGAGGCGGAATTACTGCGCGATTATGGAAGTGATTGAATGTTATTGTTTAGCTTTGAGCTCATTCGGGTTTTGTCTATCGCGGTTGCTAATGGAATAGAGTGACAACAAAGTTCGTTCAGAATTGTTAAACAAAGTTCATTAAGTTAGCTTATTAGCTAACAGGCGGACGTGAAGGAACCTTGCAAATATTGAGCCACTTATTTGCATGTCCTGGAGTCCTAAAGCAAAAGAATGATGAACAGTTTCCTTCACTAAGATGACAGGAGGCTACAGTCATCCTGACATACAGTTTGATGCAAGAGACGTTTTTTTAACCTCGAGATCAGTTCAAGTACTTTAAGCATCTCACAGAACTCAATTGTGCCTCTGGCCTTTTGGCCCTTTAGCCTTGAATTCGGGAGGGTTTTAAATTTTCTTATTTAGAGACTAGAGTAAGGGAAAAGAAAAAAGAGAAAAAAGAAAAGAAGATAAATCCCAGGAAGTACTAAGAATTCGGTGGAGCATTAGTGCTTGTATGTGTGATGAGTTACTGAAATTTGAATGCTATAATGCAATTCATACCCTATTTTAGTTTTTTTTTATTGTTGTTTGATTTTATTTATGTATATAAAAGATTGTATGAATATATTGTGGCTAAGACAGATTTGTAAATGAATGGCCTTTGATAGTCTGCCTTCATGCTTTTTAGCGTATAATTTTTCTAGGAAAGGAGAAGAATTTATAAATTTGTGCTAAAAGTTAAAGTAATGTTAGGACTTCAATTTGGTTCGTGTATTGAAGTAGACATTTTTCCACATATTCATTCACACATCACAAAAAATAGCTGATCTGTTTATTATAAAGAACACTTCAATCTAAGACTGTATTTTGTACTTCGAACAATCTATTGGTTAGGCTTATGGATTTTCATATTCATTTTTTTCTTTTTAGATGGCTATCTTTTATTTTCCCATGTTGCTATTTGTTATGGGAGGCACTAGAAAGAGAGCTTCATGTCTTAAAACATCAGCAATTGTGTCAAATTCATGTCAGTCAATGCAACTAAGGGATAGGCATATCTTCATTTTTCTAATAGCTCTACAGTCCTCCTTAGTAGGGTACCTGATTGATAATTAGTTATTTTTACTATTTGAACTGTGTGGTCTTTATTGGTTGCAGTTCATTTCTATGGGAAAAATAAAACTAGGGAAGAAAAATTTTCAATCAAGACTGATCAAGACACCTTGAGGGAGGGCTACCGGTATGAACCCACTATTCTTTTTACGACAGTCATAGTAAAGTACCTCATGCTTGCAGTGTGTATTATGACCAGATTAGTGGTGTCTTCAGTAAGAAATAAACTAGGTCATAGTCATACTGGTAGCGGATTAGAAATAATTATTTATTATGATGAAGTACTGTGAATAATGTCAACTGTAGAAGACAAGGGGATTATTTTTGGAAAGATGCGTTTTGGCTCATCATAGGATGTCCTTTACTTTGGTTTACACATTATGGATATCTTACTCTATGAATTGATTAAATTTCTTCTTTAATAAGTTTATAAGATTTTTTTTTAACTCACACACACATATATAAATATTAAATTTCTTTGGAATAAGAAAGTTTATCGGCTATTTTCAATTAATTATTTTCAAGGTTCATTCGTTCAGAAGAAGATGACATGGATACATCATGGGAACAGAAGTTGGTGAAGCGATACTATGATAAGCTTTTCAAAGAGTATCCTATGTATAATCTGATGCCATATATTTTGGGCTTTAGTGTTTGTTATATTGATTAGATCAAACTCTAGATCTGGTTTTTGTCTTGATTTCTATTTGTCGATTTGGTTGAACTTTTGAAAGTTTGATTTTAGTCTTTGAACTTTTTTTCCATTTATTTTTTATTTTGGTTCATTAATATTTAAAATATCAACATTAGTTTTCAAGTTTTTCGTTAAGAGATCGAATTTCAAGAAAGATAGACTGATAGAGAACTAAAAACAATGATATTTAAAAGTTAAATGACCAAATAGTGGGTAGAAATTGAATGACCAAAATCAGAATTTAAACTCAAAATTACCAGAGACTTGATAATAGTTCAAGGACAAAAACTACATGGAAATCCAAATAAATTGCAGTTTGCCGTAGATAGTACTTACAGTTAAGGTTTTCTTTACGTGTAAGCATTGAATAAATTTTTTGACACTGCATTTCAACGGCTACATTGCTGTTACAGAAGCTGGAATAGTTTAATTCGATTCTCCATTTAGTTACTTTTCTTTTTAGCATATGTGCAATGGTTTTGATCACAGTAAGAAAGTTAATACTTTTTTTTTTTATGCTTTTGTGAGATAAAATCAGATATTGTTGCCTTAAATTCATTGAAGATACTGCATAGCTGATATGACACAATACAAAAGTGGGAAGGTGAGCTATGAAGTTTTCTCTTTACTTCACTTCTATTTTCAGTTTCCTACTGAAAGTGTCACTTGAAATTCAAACTACTATTAAAAATTTTCTTCATAGATTGGTCTCAGGTGGCGTACGGAGAAGGAAGTAATATCTGGGAAAGGTATATTTTTTTTTTAAATGTCCACTCTAGAGTTTCTTCCATATTTTCTTTCATTAAGTCGGCTTATTAGCTTTCGCAATTTATCTATTGACATTTTATAGCTGAAAGTACCAATTTCCTGTAGGCTACAATCCTTACCTTTTTCGTTGGGATTTATGCTTGAGCTTTTCCTTGACTACTTTTTCTTCTGTCAGGGCAGTTCATATGCGGTAACAAGCATTGTGATGAGAAGGATCGTTTATCAAGCTATGAGGTAGTATTAATATCTTCTGATGAGCTGGGATGTTCAAATTTGGAATTGTTTCCCATTTGTTACAAAATAAATATTCTAAATGATCGATGTTGGCTGCTTCTATTTGTTACTGCATGTCTTTTTACTTCTCTGTTATTGCAGGTGAACTTTTCTTATTTTGAAGCAGGAGAAAACAAACAAGCCCTTGTAAAGTTGGTAACGTGTGAGAGGTCGGTGGTCTTTTTTATATGCTAAGGTTCCCGATTCTATTCCTTATTCCCCTCAGCAACTATGCTGTCTGTATCAGCACGGTTGTCTCCTTTTGTAGTTTTTATTCACTATGCAATCCATTAGTGTCCTTTGAACTGCATATTACTATTGAAAATGCTGCTTCTTTCCTAAACTGTGATTTGATCCTATGGAATATTGTCGTCTTTTACCAGATGATTGAATGGAACACAAACACATTAATAATGTTCTATGGCATTGTTTCCATAATCACGGGTGATATGTTTGGCCAGTACTGTTATTTATTCTTCCACTTTGATTGAAGCCAAACATTTTACATGCGACTTTATCTTTCATAGATATGCAAATGATGGAATGCTGAATTAAATAATTAATTAGAATCTGAATATAGAATCATTTAATGCAGCTGTAACTTCCATGAGCATGATTTTGAATGTTTGTGGCCATCTGCATGTATTGATAGGTTTTGTTTCTGCTTGGATATGGATCATATGGTTGAATCAATTGCTGTTTAGTTTCCATCATTCCTTACGTCATGACTTATATTTAAATGTGATGTCAAGTACAAATATAAAGCAAGCAACTATTTTCACTGTAATAAAACTGTTTGTTTGGATCTGAATTATTCTTTTTATGATTTGTCAAATTGGAATTCTCACCGAGTCCCCTGATGACTAAAATCATCGATTCATTTTTTCTATTTTAAAAGCAAATACTTTTCTTTGTAAGATGTATTTACCAATACTTTCTCCCATCTTGGATTATTTGGAATAGATGCTCAAAGAAGCTTCACTACAAGAGAAAGAAAGAAAAGGAGAAACAGGAAAGGAAGGAGCAAGAAATGTCCAAAAGGAAGAGGTGCTACCCAAAACTTTAAGGGACACTTTTCTGCTTGCCAAGTTTCACACAAGCTGACTGTTATATTTTACTTTCAGGCCAAGTGATGACAATTCAGATAGTGAGGATGAAGGGAGCAGAATGAGGAGAAAAGGTCTGATGAACTGCCTTTTGAATAATTTGGAGAGGTTACAATTGTGTTTGTCAATGCTATGTCTTATGCTCATGAGAGTGAAAGTTATTTGTCGGTGGCTGTCCAAAAATTTATGCTTTTATGCTTCTTTGTTAGCCTTTGCTTCGTCTTCTTTGGTTACAAGAACTTCAAGATATCATGCCCTTTGGATCTTTTGTTATAGAAGGAAACCATTTGCTTGGCTTGGTACTATATTCTCAGGTTCATTTGGTAGTGTGAAAAGTTTGGTCCATAATAGAAATCAGAGAAGCATATTATTTCATTAGTTTGTAGAACAAGGAAATATAGAGAGATACCCCAAATAGTTAGAGTAGTTTGAAGCTTCCCTCCCTGATCAAGTCCTTATCTAGGGAGTTACACTCATAATAATTTCATTTCTTTCCTGTTGAATATACTAGAAACTACTGACTAGATTGGTAAAAAGATCTTGTGGCTGATACCAATAGCGTTTTTATTTGGCTGATTTGGAAGGAAAGAAACGGTAACAATTTTCAAGGCAAGGAAAGAAGCCGAGAACAACTTTTAGACATTTCCATACTTATGGCTTAAAAAAATTATAGCTTTTTTTTTTTTTGATACAGATTTCTCGCTCTTCGCAACCATAGTTTAAATATTTTCTCATATTCAGCTGGAGAATTTTTGTATTCTCATTGGGTCGGCTCGTCCTTTTATATAACATTTCACATTTCTATCTGAAACAAATCAACCTTTGAATAGTAGTCTATTGGCAATGACTCTTGCCGTTTCTTTGCAGGAAAGAAGGCCTCAACATCATCTGGGGATCATAAAGCTGATAACAAAGAAGAGTTTGATGAATATCTGGAGGGAATGTTCCCATAATAACGCTGATGATGATGAATATAGGCCTCAGGGCCACACTTCCCGGCCTCCACAACCATTATTTTCCGCAATCTGCTTCCTTGAAACCTTTTCGAAGACAAGAAATGGCTGTGGTTGTATTGTACGTATTCACTTTTTTCTTAAAACTTATATCTTAGTATCAAACATTATGTTCGTGTGGTTGTTTCCGAAGCCGTTTAATTGTTTTGTAGCCTTGTCATGATCTATATATCTCGTTCTGTTATATGATCAGCTGTGCAGCTGGGTTTTTGCTCAGAACCATTTGAGCAAAAGCTTCCTTACCTTTGGGAGTGATAGGAAAATCGAGTCGATCAATGGTACATTGGTTAGTCGGTTTTGAATTATTAGAAACTTGAAAGTCTCTTGTGTATTTAATTTTCATGGGGTGGGATGGGCATTCCCCTATTGGCACGACCTTTCATTCCAGAGGTGAGAAGTTTGATCCTCTGTCCTATCCCCACAATTATTGTACTTAACAAAAAGTAAAGGCAAATTGTAAAAATCATCCATAAAGTATGGTGATAGTTGCAATTAGACCCTTAGAATTTTTAAAAGTAACAATTGGACTCTTAAATTTCTAATAGTGTTAAAATTAGACCATCAAAATTACAATAATCGTAAAAGTTGAATTCACAAAAGATGAAAATTGAAAACGGGCTAATTGTCGAAGTTGTGGTTTTTTGTGTTATACACCAACTCATCTAGTTATATTCATCGAGGTTGGGGAATATTCTACATCCCCGTCTAGTCAATAGGAATTCTTCCTACTCCTATTCTTTGTCTTATTAGAGATTCCTCGTCTTTGGGTGGGTATTATATGGAACTTTATTGGCTTCCTCCAATGAACTTGGACCGATTATAATTGCGTTACATAAATCGGAAACTTGACAAGGAAATGTCAAATTGTCTGGTAGGTGGGTAGGTGGATGTTAGAACTTCACATCCACTTTGCCAATTTAATTGATAAGGGCATATTTTGTCACTTTCTATTTGTTTTTAATGTATAAACAGGCAGGATTGGAATTTTTGAACAAATTTCAACAAAACTTTAGTACTTCAGTCACATGGATTGATCTTTCTAAGTACTAAAAAATTGTGAACAAAATTGATATAAATAAACCTACAAGTACAGCTGAAAACCTATTTATTAACCAAGATTTGTGCATATAAATACATCACCTGGAAATATAATACTTGAGAATTGTTGAGATTTCAATTGCAAGTTGAATTAATCCCCTTCAAGACTTGAAAAAATTATTAAAAAAAACCAATTATGTCAAATGGTTTTTAAATGATTATATACGTTAAAGGGACACTATTACATCAACTAATTATCAATTTAGTTTCAAATTCTTGTAATTTTGAATTTGACATGTATTAAAAATTAATTAAACAATTCAATGAAATAGTTGGCTAAACTTTGTTGATAAAAAGTTGGTTGTCACTAAATTATCATTTTATTAACAGACTTAGACAAAGATAAGTTGGCACAATTTGTAATAGATTGATTTGATTCATGAATGAGTTTTATTTTGTTAGATTATTGGGTTTGGAATCTTTGTGTTATATAGCATCTGAGTTGGCCAAAATAGTTTAACAATTAGTTCAAATATAGAATAGATAGTGGACAATGATAAGGAGCCATATGACAAATTTTAGTGGTATGGTGTACTAATAGATAAATCGAGGTATTAAAGTGAGCTTAACTTAGCTGTAGTTAACATAACCTTCCATCCAATGACGGATTCAAAAATTGTTGACGGGGACTTCATAATTTTGATTTTTTTTAAGAAGTACGATTTAAACCTAGGTCTAGAGGGGCCTAAAAGCCAAATTTATCACTGGACTAGTTGATGAGTATCAATATTATGTCATATATATACATATAAAGGGCATATAGTCGAGGGGGAGTTCAAGTACTCTTTGGGGTTATGATAAATCTACCAGTGTTGTACTAAAAAGAATACATTCGAGACAATACTCAAATTAATATAAAACTACAGTGAGCTTAGCTTAACTTAACTGTAATTAACATAATCTTCTACACAATGTCAGTTTCAAAAATTTTGTTGACAGTGGACTTCATAATACAATTTTTTTTTTCAAAAAGTAAAATTTAAACCTAAGTCTAGATAGGATTAGAAGCCAAATTTACCACTTGGCTAGTTGATGGATATCACATTTGAAATTTAAGTTCATTTTCAAGACAATAACAAAGTTTTACCTTTTAACAACCATTTTTTTAATATAGTTTTTCAATTTAAAATTCACAAAATTTAATAACAAAATCCTACGCCCCACCAAGTTATAAGTTTCAAAAATAATTATTATATCATATTGACATTTGATTTTTAAAAAATTAGACGACCAATTCAAAACTTTTTCTAATATTTCCGAGTTCAGACTTCCATGCATATGCAAACCGCCACGTTTACTTCATCCACTACTTTCATGAAACGTGGCTTCATCTCAAGCACTAACTTTTATTACGTGGCACTCATGCATTTGACAGCACAAAATTTGCGTGCTACTTTGTCATAAATGCACAAACGTCTCCACGATTCCCTAACGGCTTAGTACGGCTCCGTCAGTTCGCCGTTAGGGCTTTTGAAATGGAGTTGACGTGTAATTGTCAGAGGTGGACCTTAAACCTTTTCTATTGTGACACGTAGCGGCATTCAGTTGAATCGTACAGCTGTCTACGTCTCACTTTTTCCAATAATTATTATTTTATTTTAATATATATATATACATGTTAATAAAAATAATATAGAAAACTTAACTTCTCATAAGTTGTTTAGAGTAAAGAGTAAGTTATTATAACCTTAGAGTATTATAATAATTTGTGTTTTGAACGTAGATTATTTTAGTTTGAGTTATAATAATACATGTTTGTGGTGTAAATTATTTTAGTTTGAGAAGTAAATAGTAAAGACGGTAGCAGATAATAAATAAATGTTGAATGTCAAATAGTAAAAACTGTAACAAATAGTAAATAATGTAACAAATTGGAGGTTTTGAAATAGTGTTAACTGTAACTAATTGGAGATTTTTAAATAGCATTTACTAGTTGTTATTATAAACTTGCATACTCCTCACCTCAAACAGTCCCTTAGTTATAGAGTTTGGATGAAAACGTGAGTTTAGAAAATGTACTGTTTTAGTTGACTTAATTTATCGATGAGTTTTCAAAATGTATCTTTATTATTATTGTTGTTGTTGTTATTATTACTATTATTATTATTTAGCAATCTAACTAAAATAAGATAACAAAAAATCTTAAATCTCATCCTCTTCATTTAGTCGCTCCCAAAATCTCTTTTTCTACTTCACAATCTCATGTTTTCGATTGTTGTTTCATCAATCCTTTATTGGATTCCATTATCTTGACTAGCTTTTGACAACCACTCTCTTCAAATCGTCGACCTTAGTCACTTGCACACATGTTTTACGTTTTTACTTCTACTTTGAAAATCAGTTTAAATAATGACGTTCTGAGATTGATGGTGTTTAAATTTGGCTTTCAAGATTTTATTGACAATCTGGTCATATGAAATGAAGACGAAGAAACATCATACAACTGGTTTGTTGTCAATCATATTTTCAATAATCACATCGTTTTAAAGTTGCAATTCCTTCAAATACTCACTTGTTAACAACAGTTTCACTGGATCAAATCAACTATGTTTTGTCTCATCGTGGAGGAAGTCCATCGTTGTGGACGTTCTATAAGTTTCTAATGACCCATGTCGTACTCGACTTCCCTTGCATACATGCGTTTTATAGGCAGGCAAAGCGTTAAAGGATATTATTGAGTGATGTTTAATTTTTTACTCTAAAATGTTTAAATACAGTAAATTTGATTTCTAGTAGGTGCATCAATTACGTGATATTTGGTTAATTATAGGGTATTGTGTTTTTTTAAACTATTTAGAAAACTCTCCAAGTTAAATTCTTTAACATGGTACGTTTTAATTCGGTATTTTTGACAAGTGACTTTATATTTTTATTTTAAATGTTTATATGACATTTTAAATTAGCTACAATAGACTTTATTTTAAAATTATTCTTTACGTTGTATGTTTGTACGTTTTTAAACCCACTCTTAAAAACTCATGAACCAAAAAGATAAATTTTGAAAATTCACGGATTAAATTGATCTATTATTAAGACAAAAAATGCAAGGAACCAACGTACATATTCTTCAAAACTTGAAAACTAAAAAAATTTATTTTTTTAAAATAATATTTTGATTCTTATATTTTGAAGTTTGTTCCAATATTATTTTATCCTTTATATATTATTTTATTTTAGTAAAAATTAACTCTGACAGATTAAATTTAAATTAGAATTTTTTTAAAATAAAAAGATTAAAATTCGAAAAAACAAAAAAGTTTGAGACTAAAATAATGATGACTAAAACGATATTTTATTTTTAAATATCAAAGTTGGGAATGTCGAAAAGCTTCGATTCCCATTGGTCGCCTTTTGGTTTAGAATTGGCATTGGTCAGTTTGTAGCCACTTACCGATGAGAGAATGACCGAACTACCCTTTGCTGACATCATTCTCTCCAATGAAAATATCTATTAATTCCCCATTTTTGGAATTATAATTGTCCAACACACTTCCACTTTCTTTATTTCCACATTTCAAAAATACTCAATTCACCAAATTTGTTTCATGTTGGTAACCTATTCCAAAAGTTTATGGCTTGTAGACATTTGGCCATTTAATACGTCACGACAAACCATTTTTAATATATATTTTTTTAATAATTATATAATATTGTCTATAATATACGTATATATTATTCCCACGATAACGAACTAATTTCAATGTACTCACATGTAGTAAACAACGAAATCTATTTAAACAACGCCAATTTATAAGTTTGTACTATTGTTTAGGTGGTAAAAACAAAGTAAAGGCACCTAGATTTCATCGTACTTTTTCTATAGTTTTAGGTATAAAAACACGTTTACTCTTATTATTTCACACTCAGATTAAACACACGCTTAATAACATAACAATATAATGGGGGATCCAAAAGCAGGTGGGATAGTGAAAAGGGGGCAGGAGGAAGGGCTTGAACTGGCTGTGACCCTTTTGAAGGAGTTTGAGCTGCCGGAGGGGCTGCTCCCTTTAGCTGAGGTGGTGGAAGTTGGGTACGTGAAGGAGAGTGGGTATGTTTGGATTGTGCAAAGGAAAAAAGTGGAGCATGAGTTCAAAATGGTGAGTAAGTTGGTGAGTTATGACACAGATATCAGTGGGTACATTTTGAATAAGAGGATTAAGAAGCTTAAGGGCGTTAAGGCCAAGGAGTTTCTGCTATGGCCACCTGTTAATGATATCTACATCGACGATCCTTCCACCGGAAAGATTCATTTCAAAAGCCTCGCCGGCGTTACCAAAACTTTTCCAATTCAAGCCTTTGCTGCAGGCCAGTGATTATATTATATATAATTAATCATTTTACTTTATCATGTGTACCTCTGTCTTTTGGTTTTGTTGTTGAAATATGTTTGATTTTGGATACAAATTCAAATTCAAATGTGTTACTAAGATGATTTTCATCATTTCAAAGATTAATAAATTTATATTATGTTTTACGGTTGTTGAACCCGATTGTTATGGAATCGAAAAAAAAAAAAAACGTAAAATCAAATGTTTATGTGATTCTCTTTAGAGTTTTGGACAATTTGTAATTAGAGAATAATTCAAAATACTGAGTAATAATGTATTTAGGGTAAGTTTATATAACACAGTTTTACTTAAAACTTGTGATCAAAATCGTAAATAATATAAATATGTCAAAAACAAATTCAATCTAGGTATGTGTGTCGATGTGTAGGTTTTTGTCGACTACCTTTGATGTGATTGATTGATATTTTGTACACAACGACGGAATATATGTTTAGAGAAATCGATATAGATTACTTGTACTATTGTTTCTTTCTATGGCAATTGAAAAAAGTGATGACTAAAAAAATGTTGATAAAATAATATTAATAAACGTCAAAATCGAACAATTTAAGCGATTAAACATCAAAATTAACAATAGTCACAACTTACCAATATATTTGTTTAGCAGAGGTTAAAAGAAATTGTTAGGGTTTAGGGTTTAGTGTTAACTCTTCGTAGAAGGTAAAAGAAGAAATTAAAAGATAAAATAAAAAGAAAATAACGATATGGATCTTACGATTAGATTCAAACTCTATAATAATTCATTATGACAACGATCATGCATCTCCTCTTGAGAGTGCTCCCGTCTTAAAATTATAATATTTCAATAAAAAGCTTAAATATTTATGATAAGTTCTTGAAAAAACTAACATTGAAAATAAACTTTAGTTTGGATTTTATTCTTCATCTATTATTGTTCAAGAAATCTAAGAAAATAGTGAAAATAAAATAATTGATAACAAATTAAAAGTTAAATTGGACCAACTATAGTATTTTACCTAATTAATAATATATGAAATTGGGGATCATAGATTCATATGTCATAATAATAATAATAATAATAATAATAATAATAATAAAAAACAATTAATAAAGAATTGTATGAGTGGATGGAGAAAGGAAATAATGGGACAAAATAAAATAAAATAAAATTTGAAAAAGAAGATATAAAAATAAAATAAATAAATAAAAAAAAACAACGGAAAGGTGTGTGGCTTGGCAATTGATTCCAAAGTCCACTTTTTATTTATTTATTTATTATTTAATATAATGAATTGTCTAAAATAAGAAGGTTAAAAGAGTGAGGTGAGCAGCAATGTCTTTATACCTTTCTTCCTTAAAGGGAGACACAATTGGATTACAAGTTGTGTCCTTTATATGATTCAATCATTAAATATACACTATTTATTGCACATTTTTACTTTCATATTTTAATTCTAAAAGGTAACTATTTTGACGTTTGTTTTTTGTTTTTGAAAAATAAACCACGTTTCTTCTGTCTTGTTGTTGTTTTTTTGAACTGGTTTAAAAATTCAATTTTTTGCAGTTAAGAAAGATGAAAATCACGATAAGAAATTAGAGTTATTTTTCAAAAAGAAAGATAGCTAATTAAAACATACTTTTTTTTTTAGTTTTAAAATTTTGACTTTGATTTTGAAAACACTCCTAAAATATAAACAGCAAAATATAGAAATCAATGGATAGAAGTCGGCTTAATTTTTAAAAACAAAAAACAAAACCAAAAGATTTAAGGTTTTGTTTGATAACTTATTTGATTTTGAAAATTGTGCTTGTTTTGTCACAATTTCTTACTCATTATTTTCATATTTTCTACGTCAACATTTAAAATTCAATTTTTAAATACAAAAACTAAAATTCTGTTCGATAATCATTTGATTTTTTTTAATCCATAAAAAAAGCTAATTTAACCCTAATTTTAAATTTCTTATCATCAAAATACCATATTCAAACTTTAAAAGAAATACTAAACTTTTTATTTACTATTATTATTATTTTAAAAAAGAAAAACAAAATTGAGATATCAGATGGTTGTTGGGATTAAGGGGAGAGGCAAAGAAATAAATTAACTGTATAAACTACCATAAAGTTATAGACTCTTTCTTAATTCAATAATTATTTCATTTTTATTTTATTTTTGAAAAAAATAGTTTTAAAATTTAGTTTTTATTAAATAATATTATTGAAATTTAGAAAAAAAAATGTTAAATTTTAAAACATATGAATGTAATAAAAATTAGAGGACATTTTAGACAATAATTATATAAGACTATAATAACTATCTTTATTATAGTAAATACTATTTAAAAAATTTTAACCAGTTACGATAAACATTATTTTAAAATTATTTATTTGCTTGAAAATTTATTATTTATTATTTTACTTTATCTTATAATTTAAACTAAAATAATTTATAAGTCAAAATATAAATTATTATAACCCAACCCCGATACCTCAAGGGTGTCTCAAACACCCCAAAGTTTTAGGGGCTTAAATGCTATTTTCAACTTAATTTTCGTCTTCTCCATTTTTAATTTCCTTCTCTCTGTCATCTTCCACTGGCACTGCAGAGAGAAAGAGAAAGAGAAAGAGAGAGAGAGAGAGAGAGAGAGAGAGAGAGAGTAATGGAACTGAGCTAGAAGTCCAAAGCGACCTTCAAGCTAAACCTCTCTAGGGTTCGATCGTCGCCTTCATAATCGCACAACAGTTGTAAGTTGTTTTCCGCCGCTCGCTTCTCTCTGATTTCACTGCTTACTATCGGAATTTTGATCGGAGGTTGGTTTCATTAAGGTCTATTTCACTTCAGAAGTTTGTGCTTTTTTTTTTTCATCGAGTATTGATGAAACGATAAAGTATAAGGAGGAATACTGTTGAAAATTGAGTTTATGGATGAGAAGAACAGAGTATTCCCGAAATTCGATTTTGAAAGTGATTCTGAACTTGAAATCGTCGAGTCGAAGAGGCTATCGTCTTGTTGTGTTGGGAATTCTGCCGTTGAGGATTATGAATCTACTGTCTTCACTTCTTTTTCCTTTTTATTTATTTTTTTCTTGTTCGTTTGCTGCATGCTTTTCGGCCACCGGAGATAGACCTTTGCAGAGACTCTGTTTTGGATCTATGGAGTTTGAGGAGGTTGAAGTTTGTATAGAGTAAATGGAAACTGATTAGATGGAGTTTGTAACGAATATCTGGTGTATTTATTGTGCTGTTTTCTTGCCATAATTTATTATCTCTTATTATGTTATCTAGAATCCCCTGTAATGTATGGTCAGTTGTATGGATCTCTGAGAAGTTTTTGTCAATATTAAATAATCTTCCATCTGGCATGCTGGAGCTATTTCAATGATTTGGTGGTGCTAGGAATTTCAGGTTGCTTAGGATTTGAACTGGGTAATATTGTAACCTACTCAAGAGTTATGTACTCGAAACTTTCGATGAGCTTAATAAGTAAAACACTTGATGTCTCCAAAGTCTGGTATTGGTCCTTGAAGGAGGGGGGGGGGGGGGGGGGGGGGAGGGGGGGGGGGGGGGGGGGGGGGGGGGGGGGGGGGGGGGGGGGGGGGGGGG
>JBBPDJ010000001.1:14723255-14745985 GCA_037974625.1 Cucumis cinereus | reverse complement strand
TATATATATTTTTAATTATTTTTGTCATTCTTATGAGGAATTTAATTAATATGAATCTCCTTCTAGTGGAACTTGATAAATCATTATTGTTTTAAAAATAAAGTACAATTTTGGAAGAACAAAAATGTAATTTGAATACCTTTTTGCCTTTCAAACATCATATGTTATGTAAATAATCTTTTATGAATAACAAAACAATTTTAACTTTCTATTGGTTTGTATATAGTTCATGTTTACCGAACTATAATTAAAATTGATATAATTGTAATGAAATTTTATTGATTGATGGATGGTAATGAACTTGAATCGCAAACGTAATTGTATTGTTCTTAATCACGTATACTTAAAATTATGAATTTTGTAAAATTTACTGTTATCGTTATCGTTACCTCTAACCTTTGAGGATCAAGCGGTATCAGTATCGATATTGGTAACAATAAGGATGTCAAAATTAAAAATTTTCAACTAATAATAATGATAGTTGTAATGGTAATGATAGGATTTAATTCTCAGGCTTAATCAAACTGAGCACCTTCAACTCATCAATCGAATTGCGTTATTTCATTACAGATTTGGATGTGAGCTTCATGTGCCAATATAATTGCATAACACAAATAAACAATCTCAAAAGTAATCAAATGGGGTTCGTTTTTTTTTTATTTTCATTGATCTATTACGTTTCCACAGGGGTAAACGTGACTATCGTTCAACTCATTAAGATTGATTATAAGGGTAGAAGTTTTAGAATCAATGTACTAAAATTTATATAGAAAATAAACAATTTTAACTCTCTTTTCTCCGAAATATAATCTCTTTTTAAACGGTACATTTTTTCAATATATGATTTCAATAAACCATATAAGAACAATCATAAAAGTACTCATAATCAAAATTTTGCAATAATTTACAACTTTTATTCTTCATTTATGGTCTAATTGATATCTTCCTCTTAGATTTTCATTAGTTCATCAATCATTTGCTAACTAAAAAGTATGTATATATTTACCCGAAAATATATGTACAACGAGAGTTTGGAAATTTGAATCTCCAATCCAAGAATATACGTCAAATACCGGATGAATTTATCTAGATTATAACGTTAAAAAAATAAACCCTAAAATCAATGTAACCATATTTTTGCGTTTAAGATAAAGTTTTAACTATATAGTTGTATTAGAAAATATTCCAGAAATAGGGTTTTTCCATGCAAATCCATGCATTAATATTTAATTAAACTTAAACTAATTAGAATTAAAATTTGATTTTGAAGTGAAAAAAAAAAAAAAGAGAAGAAAATAATAACCCAAAAGTCGGCTACCGGCCAACTCAATTCTTGCATCTCAATCTCTTGCTTTTTAATCCAAAACTTTCTCACACTCATGTTTTTGCACCAAAATTTTTCTCTCTTTTTAAAAATTCCCAAAGCAAACTTCCATTTATTTCCTATAAATAACCCCACAAATCTTAAAGTACATTTCATGTTTTTGATTTGATTCAGTTTGGTCACCCACAATTCCATCAAAGCTTTCCCTACTTTTCATCCCTCCCCCCCCCCCCCCCCCCTCAAACTCCTTTTCCTCTTTTAAAACTCCACAATATAATTCCAACATGTGTCGTGGATTACTCGGCCGTTCTTGTCGTCTTTCCCTTCTTACGTTTCTCTTCGTTGTCGTTGTCATCTTTGACATTTTCTCGACATGTTCTGGCTCGTATCCTGATGCTGATCCTCTACCATCGATTAACAGTGGTGATAAAGAAGATCACGATCAACATTATCATGAATATTCCTCTGAATTCTCGAGCATGTTGATGACGAGGTTAGAGAAGATGGCATCATCGCCTTTGGGGTCACCAGAGATATTCAACGTGGATGATTACGGAGCAATGGGTGACGGAGAAGATGATAGTGAGGTGGGGTATCTTCTTAAGCACACAATAACAATAATTATAGACACACAATAATGTAAGACGACTATAAGCATATCTTAGCTGACACAATACTTGTACTATCAATCTCGAAATCAGATGTTTGATTTTTCTACTCCACAAATTGTCAAAAAAAATAGAACTCCCGTTAGATCGAAAAGTTACTAATATCTTCATTGGAGTTTTCTTCAATGGAATTAAAGAGTTGGAATTAAAGAAGTTGGGAGGTGAAATGTATGAATTAATTAATTTAGTGTTTTAATTGAAATTTTCAGGCGTTTAAAGAAACTTGGAAGGACGCATGTTCATCTACAAATGCCATTCTTTTGGTTCCTTATGGCAGAATTTATCATCTTAAGCCAATCATCTTCTCGGGTCCTTGTAACTCTCCTCTTCTATTTAAGGTATTATATTTTCCGAACGAACAAAATTGAACGTAAAAATAGTGTCTATATACTTAATTTTCAAAGAAAATTGATAGACTTAATTTGATTTATGTTGTCACGTATTAGTTTGGTTAAAATTAATCGACAAAAAAGTATGATCTAAATATGGTTTTTTATTTTTATTTTTTTTCCTTTTTACTACTATTTTACTTGCTTACGTGGAATATTTGAATTGATCTAATTATATATAGTGCATTAAATAAATAAATAAATAATTGAGTTTCACTCATATTTCTATTGTCATTAAAGAGCAGAAGTTGGTGTGGAGGATTATCTTTTTCATATGGTAAATTTATACCATATTTTCTTAGTAATAAATTAAATTCAATTTTAATATATTTAATTTGATTTAGTTAACGGTTTTTTATTTCCTCTTCTGCACAATATTAAAATTTTCAATTTTTACATTTTTTATTTGTATTTTAGCTTTTATTTGTTATTATTATTTTTTTTTATGGTAAGGAATGTCTCCTCTTTCACATTAATAACGGGATTTTTTTTAATTTAAAAATTTTCCCAATTTAGGTTTTTATTTTTTTAAGAAAAAACTTTAATTGGATAATTTTGTACTTAAAATTTAGGGTCTTGGGTTTATGACCTTCCTTTCCCATTAATAACGGGTTTGAAAAAAAAAACATTTTCAATATAATAAAATAGACCAAAATATTTACAAGATTTTAGACTTTTATGAGTGTCTATCAATAACATTGATAGATATAAAAGTTTATTAATGTCTAACATTAATAGAATATAACATATTGCTAGATTTTGTAAATATTTCAACAGTTATGTCATTTACGATAATTTTTTTAAAAAAATCGGTCTAAGTATTATTTTTATTAAAAAAACCATAATTTGATAACCTTTTACTTAAAATTTAGGAAGTCTTCTAGGTTTGGTTTTGAAGGTGTTGAAGAACCTATATTATCTAATATGATACCAGAGTTCATCACGTCCAAACAAACATTCGATCCCAATTTTTTGGGATCCAAAAGAAGCTCTAACCATCCTCTGTGACTGTCTCATGCATTTGCTTCTCCATTTTGTTGGTGTATGTCAAATGGCACGTGCCTATTTTCCCTCATATAATATTGCAATTATTTTGAAAAGTGAGATAGTTTGGTAAACATTTATTTATCTACGATGAACGCAAATTGTAGTCTATCTTAGTCTATTGCAGGATAATTTTGTTAACTCGTAAAGATTTTAAAAAAAAGTTATTTAAAATAATTTTCCTATATTTTAAAATGAAAAGTTAATATCAAACATACAAAGGAGAAATTTTTTTCCATAGATAGAATCAATAATTTATTTTTATTTATCAAAAATCGATTATATATTATTTCTTTCACAATACAATGCTTATTTCAAATTTTCAATCATAATAATATTATTTTCTCCTAATAATTAATTCTATTTTTTTTTCCAACATGAAAGATCGAAGGGACAATAAAAGCATCGCCACATATATCAGATTATGAGAAAGACAGAAGGCATTGGATTATATTTCAAAATTTGTTAGGTTTAAGAGTGGAAGGTAAAGGCATTATTAATGGAAATGGAAGAAAATGGTGGTTAAATTCCTGCAAAGTCAATAAAACTCTTGTGAGTTACTCAATTTTTAACAAAAATTCAAATTTTTTTTATTAAAAAATTCATAATTTATTTTGTGTTTTCATTGATTTATTTTCCCCTTTTTTCTCGTTTTTTCAGCCTTGCAAGGAAGCTCCAACAGTAAGTTCATTCTCATAATTCATATGAGTAAAAGTTATTAATCATTTAGCATTGCTAAATTGGGTAATTGGGTTGGGATTAACTTGTTTAAAATTTGAATGGATAAAGTTTAACTAATGAAGTTAATGTTACTGTATGTATCTTGAAAGAAATCATTATACAGAATTATGTGGTTTTGAAACTTTGAGAGAAATAAGAACATCATAGGTTGCTAACATACATCATCAAAGAACGACGAAAAAAAAAAAAACTTCATCTCCAAAATAGTTTCAAGAGAATCCTGGTATATGAAATGACTTTCTAAAAATATATTATTTTTGCAGAAAAAAACGTTTTAAAGCTCTTAGAAATCCATTCTAAATAAGCACTAGAGATAGAATTCGGATTAGAGAAATCTTAATTTTTGTTTCCTTATACTTTCAAGAACTATTTTCAAATATAGTAAAATGAACAAAAATATATACAAAATCTAGCAAAAAAATATCAGTGTACAGACTACGATAGACCAAGATAACTTATGATATTTTGTTATATTTGTAAATATTTTCCAAACTTTCCATGATCTTGAAACTGATTTCTCTCTCTCTCTCTCTCTTCAGGCTGTTACTTTCTATCAATGTAGCAATTTGAGGGTGGAAGGGCTGAGGTTCAGAAATGCACAAAAGATCCATCTTTCTTTTCAGAAATGCAACAATGTCAAAGCTCTAAATCTCTTGATATATGCACCAGGAAACAGCCCCAACACTGATGGCATCCATGTCACAGGCACTCAATTCATTGTCATCAAGAACTGTCTTATAATGACTGGTATTCCTATTCCCAAAGCTTCAAACAAATACAATCTATAACTAAAACAAAGCCTCGTTTTTAGTTTTATGGTAGTTCTCAACTTTGTCTTTGGTATGCTTTTGAAGGTGATGACTGCATTTCGATCGTAAGTGGATCAAAAAATGTCCGAGCAAAGGGCATCACTTGTGGACCAGGTCATGGAATCAGGTACCAATAACAAAGCTCCACATCTAAGCTAATTTCATTCAATGGTGTTCGTATTATTGATTGTCTATTTTTTTTTCCTTTTCCTGATTTATTTGGCAGTATTGGAAGCTTGGGAGCTGGAAACTCAGAAGCAGAGGTTTCTAATGTGGTGGTTGATACAGCAAAATTTTCAGGAACATCAAATGGAGTGAGAATTAAAACTTGGCAGGTAAAGAGATTGCTCTAAGTTTTCCACGATTAGCTAAAGGAAAACTTGTTTAGAACAGTAAAAATCACTTGTTTTGACTTGAAAATTAAAGTTTTTCACTTTGTTAAGACTCAAAAATCAGAAAATGAAAGAAGTTTACTGGATGCAAAAGCAACGGTGTTTGTGCCTGCTGATTTTGACACCAGAACTTGACCTGCACATTACTTAATCCCACTTTTTGAACAACTAAATACCTGTGTAAGTTTAGGTATCATGTGCTTTTCAAACCTACCGAACAAATTAACATTTTTTTCACAAGTCAATGACCTGGAGGGAAAGAGGAAGTTTGGTTTGTTTTCTCCCCTGCCAGTCAGCTAAGAATTTGGTATTAAAAACTCCATAATGGACTGACCTATATTGGTCAATAAGGGTCATGGGTATAATAAAAAACTTGGACAGGATGGGTTCAATCCATGGCTATTACCTACTAAGGATATAATATCCTACAAGTTTTTTTCGTGCTTAGATGTTTTAGAGTCGGATAAATGTGTGTTTAGTTGAGGAGTGCAATACCTGTCCCAGACAGCTATGAATACTAGGAGGGGAAATATATTGAAAAGCTTTTCAAACATAGTGGACCAGTAAAATCAATATAGAAAGGACGTTTCTGCTCAAGAGTAAGATAAACAACAAAAAAATCCTATGGTTCATGCCTTAGTCACCCTTTCTTCGATTTTCTTTATACTTAAAGAATTGGCATGGCATGTTTTGAGTTTTTTTACAGTTCGAAGGAGAGAACGATATAATTACATCTTTTTTTCTCTTCCGTTGTTTACAAAGAACTTGGAAATTTATTTATTTGAAGTCTTATTTTCTTGGTTTCTTAACTTCCACATCTTGTTTGCTTTTGATCTTTAGGTTCAATTTTGGTCTACAAACTTTGTGCAAAAAATTGTATACGTCTTACATTTGAAGTCAAATGAAACGGGTTTTGCTATTAAATATCAAAATTAATAACTTAAGATTAATGAAAGCTTTTACAAAATTATGACTATTCATAAAAGTTCAAGACCTAAAACTAGACGAGTTAAAAGCAGAGAGCCCAATGTGGAAGTTTTGCCAACCACAAGAAAATTTTAGCATTACCCTTTTAGAACACACAAGTTAACAGCTAGATTTAATAATTTGCTTGGACTCTAAATTATCAAATCAAACATCACTTTAGTGCTAACCCAAAAGTTTGGTCTACAGGGAGGAAAAGGGTATGCACAAAACATAATATTCCAGAACATTGTGATGGACAATGTGACCAATCCAATAATCATAGATCAAAATTACTGTGACCAGAAAGAACCATGCAAACAACAGGTAAACACTTGAGAAACAGAATTCGGCACAACCCAAAACTTCAATATTTACAAAAAAAAAATTCCTAAACATTTTATCAAACACATTACAGGCAGACGCAGTAGAGGTGAGTAACGTGATATACCAGAACATCAGAGGCACAAGCGCTACAGAAGTGGCTGTAAAATTCGATTGCAGCAAAAGCGTCCCATGTCAGGGGATTCTTCTACAAGATGTCAATCTGGTTCACAAAGGAAAAACTGACGACAAATCGGCCCAAGCCGAAGCTTCCTGTAAAAATGTTAAGTTAAAGAACAGAGGAAGGGTTTCTCCACAGTGCGGAGGACGATGAAGAAGAAGAAATGGCGGATCCAACTCTTGCAATTGCTTGATTGGGTCACTGTAAATTCAAATAATTTAACACTTTTCTTAGATAAAATGGATCAGTGGTTCGTTCTATTCTAATTAGATCTAATTTCTCTTTTTTTTTTTCTTTTTTGGGGATAAACATGTAAAATAGGGTTATTGTTTGGGGTTATTATATGACCCATTGTAGCATTGATTAATGATAGTTTAAGAATAAATTAATAAAGTATTTTTTTTTCTTTTTTACAAAAATAAAATAAACATAGGTGTCAAGGAAACTCATACGAAATTAATTCATAGGTGGCCACTACGGATACCTATTAGTTAGTTATTGACATTTTTACCACTAGGTCAACCCATGATGGTTAAGAGAGAATTTGAACTATAAACTTCAAAAGAGATAGTGAATGATAAAAACTCGACCCCACTAACTTTCTCTTAAAGTTTTCATATTTATCGAGAAACTCTATTTTTCTCTCTTATTGTCGTTTACACATTTATTAAGAAATTTCAACCATAGACTTTCTAACTTCAATATATTAGCCTTTAAAGCTCAACTTTGCATTCCAAACAACTTTGAGTTGCTTATGAGTTAAAAGACTTTTTTTCAAATTTTGTGTTAAAATTTGCTAATATTGGACCAAAATAGTTAATTTGTAAAAGTATATGAACATGTTCAAAATACAAAGATAAATGCACAAAAAAATAGATAGATGTAGTAGAAGGACTAAAATATATATTTTGAAATTACAACCCAAAACTTTAATAGTATTACAACAACCGATAATTACTTCATAAAACGGAAAACAAAATATAACTCCATTTATCAGTGAAGTCCCATTTATATTGAATTGAAAATGTAGAGTGGTGTTAAAGTGAGCATAATTCGACTGATATCAAATTGTATTATTGAACATGAGACATATAGTTTAAATCTCATTTTATTATTGTACTAAATCGAGTGATTTAAAATATTTATTATGGTGTCAAATGGATAAGATAAAAGAAATCTCATATGAGTAATTATAAATATATTTTTAAATATAATAAAAGTGATTTTAACTATAAATTTTAAACAGAAAATTGCTGTAATGGGCTCAATGGCCCACAATGGTCGGGATGGACAAGCCCAATGAATTTTGGCTTTCACGAGAACAAATCGCGTTAATTTGCTGATGGGACAGAAAGATGAACAATGGAAACTGGAAAGCCAATAGCTTTTCTCTGTGTTTGGCTTTTTGTAATAAAAGGGCTCTCCTTTTCCTTTTTCTCTTTTGGGAGAGGTTGTTTTTCTCCTGCTAATAATTAACAAAATTCTATATTTGTATCTAACGGAAACGTTTAGTTGACGAGAGTTGAATTGGTAATTATTATAAAGGAATTAATGCAAACAACGAAATGAGAAATATGAGTTTTTGTTGTGAAAAATGTAAATTGACGCATATAATGAGATAATAAGCGGATGAACTTTTTTTACCCAACACTTCCAAATTACCCAAGTTGCCAAACAACCCTAATAGATTTTTAACCGTTAAAAGCTCTTAACTTTTAATTTATGTCCAACAAATCTTAAGAATGGTATAATAAATTCTCAACATATTCAACGTTATATTAATTAAACACAAAATTAAAACTTCAAAAACTCAGATTTGTCATTTGTAATTTAGTATTTCTTTTTTTGTCTTTTTTTTTTTTTTTAATAGAAAGAGCTGTTTCCCTGTGTTTGTTTTTTGTGAGAGTGGAAACTAGTAATAGCTTGATTCTGTTTTACTATCTTTCATTTCACAACCTTTACTAGGAAAAGCAATATCTTGACTCTGACTTCCATTGGTTAATTACATCTTTATTATGATTATGACTTACAATGACCCTTTTTCTGGTTGCTCCTTTGCTTTGATTGGTGCGCAATTCCACACATTAAATCTGCAAAAGGAAAGCAAATTAGATAAATGAAACAATATCTAAATAGATATATATGCCTTCCTTGTCTTCCTTATTCTCTCTCTCATGAGAGAAGAATCTAACTATGGCTCCTCAGAACATTCTACAAATCCTCAATATCCCACTTCATTAAATACATACTTTTCCTGAAAAACCCAACTCCAATTTTACAATCAAATGTACCACAAATAAAGAGTTGAAATTTCTGAGGGTTTTCTTCAACCATCTATTTCTTCTGCTTCTCATGTTACAAAACTCAGTCTGATGGTGGAAAGATTGACCCCAGCAAGTGGAAAGATAAAACACTGTATTTGCAGTTAAATTCAAAAGAAAGAGGGAGAAAGAACCCCAACCATGTGATGTTGGTGGTAAGATCAATAGTCTAAAGATATATTTGGAGTTGATATCAAAGAGAGAGAGAGAGAGAATTGACAATGTGTTTTTGGTTGGCCAAGTTGTTTTCTTTCAACAGTTCTAGCCACACTCAATTTCATAAGCATCTTTATATACCTCTCTCTCTCTCTCTCTCTGATAGTTTTCAATTGCAAAAGGTTGTAAATGGATAAGAACTATTACATGATAACAAGAAATTAGAAAGAAAGTTCCTGATAAGACAACAGGCCAACTATTATTCAGAGCCTTGTGATCGAAAAGTCAAACTAATAAACTATAAGACATGAATATTAGTCATCTGTGTCAAATACAATGGCAAGATCAAAAGAGAATCTCTAGCCAATCTTGAAGTTTTTCCTTAGACTTTGCACGCATTAAGAAAAGAAGGAAGGGAAACCAAGTTGGCTTAAGCAAGCCTCATGGGGTTCAAATCTCAATAATTGTTACAAATAATTATAACCACAAACACAAAACAAATAGTTAAATCAAATAGTCTAACCTAGTTATGTTGCTTATGGTCCAGCAAAAACTTAACTTATAATTTATTTCCATAGGCCTAACAACCATTCATAATATATTAGTATGCTGCTGCTCACCCAAGGAACATTTATGAATATTAGGTGGAATGACATAGTGCAAAGAAGTGTGAACTCCCCTTTTAATCTTAATATAATCAATTAATTCAAAAGGTCAGGTGAAGATGAACCAGGATGCAGACAATAATAAATTGACAAAAAATGGCTTAGACCTCTAATATAAAGAGTTGAATCAATTGATCATAAATGAATGATTCTCCTTTGATTTTCATTTCTAACTATTATAATTAGTTTGATACTTCCCGTGGTGAAAATAAATGCCATAGGTCTGAGGATTCCACAGACCTTTATATAAAGCTTAGGACAGAGAATGGGCAATTAAGTTGAGCCCCATTATGTAATGAGAGAGTGAAAGGGAGACAGAGGACAACAAAATGATAAAAGCAAGGTGTTAATCAGAGGTTGATAAACAGAAAAGGAAAGCGAATGGGTTTGAGCTTATTGCCAAGAGTTCCAATTTCCACAAGGATTTAAAGAGTGGGCTGCTTTTTGTTGGTGTTGGGAAGAAAAAAGGATGAGCAAATGAAGATCTGCTGCTCATGTTATAGCAGACAAGATTTTGTCTGAACTGAATTAAAAACAGTAAGCTAGCAAATTCAAAGGTTGTCTCCGAATTCTTACTCTCCCTCTCTCTGCGCCTTCTCTCTCTCTCTCTCTCTCCCTTGGATAATGGAGGGAACAGGGTTATCTTCAACAAGTGAACAGAAATTGGGAAGGTTCAAAAGGGTGTGTGTATTCTGTGGCAGCAAAGCTGGATACAAGTCTACATATGCTGAAGCCACGATTGAGCTTGGTAAAGTACTGGTAATATAGAATATATCAATCAATATGTCAAATTGAAATTACCATTATTCTAAATCTTTTTCTTCTTCTCATACTTCCTTAAGTTGTAACATTTTCGCACAAAAGTTTGTAAGTCATAATTTCTTTTTCCTTCCTGTGTTATCAGGTTGAGAAAAAAATAGACTTGGTTTATGGGGGAGGAAGTGTAGGCCTAATGGGTTTGATTTCTAAAACTGTCTTTTCTGGAGGAAGTCAAGTTCTTGGGTATGCTGCAGCCTTTGCTCCAATATTGTGGCTTCGTTAAAATTTTCATTTCGGTTCAAGTATCATGTTGTTGACTTATTTTATTGTTTCATTCATGATGATGTATAGAGTGATTCCCAAGGCACTTCTGCCTCATGAGGTACCTTATCTGCAAGTTTCCTTTCTTGGTATATGGAAGGTAAGATGGTATTTGGGTAAAATTAATGAAACCCCACTTGCAGATATCAGGCGAAACTGTCGGCGAAGTGAAAACTGTGGCAGACATGCACCAAAGGAAGTCAGAAATGGCCAAACATGCTGATGCATTTGTAGCACTTCCAGGTTATAATAAGAACTATAAGATTGTGTATCTGTGTGTGCGTTTATTACGAAAAGGGTTTCATTTCATTTACTTCAATGGCAAAAACTTGAAAATTTTGATGAAAAATCCAAAATCCATTGGACTAGGTGGCTATGGAACTATGGAAGAATTACTAGAGATGATAACTTGGGCTCAGCTAGGAATTCATGACAAGCCAGTAAGATATGGATTTGTATTGACAACTTTCTGGAGAAAAAAAAAATATATACATCTAAAACAAATATGATGGATTTTTCAGTACCTCCCTTCATTATTTCCTTGGTTTATTCAAAATTTCAAAAGTATGTGTTGCAACCCAGTAATAAAAACAACAAACAGAAATGTTGTCAGAGTGGCTTATTGTTAACTTGACCTTTTATCGGTTTCGAAAAATGTGTAATCAGGTAGGATTGCTAAATGTGGACGGATACTATGACAGCTTGCTTGCCTTATTTGACAAAGGAGTGGAGGAAGGCTTCATAGACAATTCAGCTAGGAAAATAGTGGTAATAGCAAACATGGCTGATGAGCTGATAAAAAGAATGGAGGTAGGAGGGGGGGAAAAGAAGGTGTTTTGTTAGAGTTACTGAATTATTGGGGGAAAACATACTTTTGTTTGAAAAAGGTACGAAAAGAAGGTGATTAGTCATTACATTTTTTTGTTCTATTTTGCAGGAGTATGTGGCTGTCCATGACAAGGTTGCACCCAGACAAAGATGGGAAGTGGACCAATTATCAGAGTCTACTCAAAGTGGGCAATCCATGAAATCTTAGATCTCAATCACCATCATGCCATTTGTATAAAAATCGGCTGTTGTGTGCTCAACTTTGATCAATGAGATTGCCAAAAGATAGACCAAATCTCTCTCTTTCTGTTATCTTTCTCTAAAGATCCTCAATCTTGATCAATTATTTGTATATCCTTAAAGAAGACCTGTATTAAATTCCATTAAAATCAATGGAATGGTAAGATCTTTCTCTCTCATGAGGCCATTGACTATATTAAAAAAAGGCAGGGGGAAACAAGCTCTACAAACTGAGTGGTACAAAATAGGTGGACAAAAGACAAATAAAGAGAAGAAGACATGTTTGTAGGGTAGGGTTGCAAAAAGAAGAGACCCTCCAACTTGCCCCATTGTAACAAGGTGCAGCAAAAATTCATTATTGCATTGTGAATCTGTGATGTGTGGATTGCAGTATTTTGGATTTTGGGTCTTTATTCACTGAGCTTCTGTGAGCTGGGACCCTCCCTAAGAGTGACCCATTTGATTCCTAGTGGCTACAATTCCTTTGCATTGATATACTAAACTTATTGGGCAATCTTTTCCTACTCCATCGTGCAATCAAAAACACATTATTTTCGAGAATTTATTGGTAAGGTAGGCTGAAAAGTGCAAGGAGAGTCTAATTGCCATCAGTTCTTGAAGGAAATTTCTGATTCCAACTACCCATGAGGGCCCCCTAAGCTAATAACTCTCACCGCTTTTAGTATTAAATGTAAGGAAAAAAACTTGGGCGTTGGCTGGGCTGCACCTATCCGTGCCTGGCTGTGGCTGCACCTATCCGTGCCCAGCACAGCCAGTTACGCAATGAAAACTTACATGTGGCAATGTCTTTAAAATTAAATTAAATTATTTTTATTTTTTGCTATGCCTATTTTTAAATTGATTAACTTCTTGTAACAGTTATCAAAGAAGATAAGCAAGCACACAGAATATTCCAATAGTGGGCTAGAGTAGAGAGGCCTTGCCTAGGTAGGACAGCAGGAAGGAATACCAATTTACTGGAGAAAATTATTCATCTCATAAGCAGTTTTTATTTGAATAATTGTAGTCCCAGAAGACATTTTTCAGTTGTCACATAAAATTACTAAACTGAGGAGAGTCAGGAGACAAATTACAACAATCTACATCAAGGTTAAATTACGCTAATTTTAGAAAATTGATAGAATACATATCTTGTATCCACCAGCTTCGATCAACAATTGACGTAGTCTCCACATCTTTGATAATGCCACTTGTTCAAAATGAAACATTGAGTTGAGTAGACAAAATTAACTGTTCAAAAGTCAAAACCATATGGTCTTAATTTTTCATTTAATTCATTTATAAGTTCTAAATAAAAGGGTCCAAAATCCCATCCCTAGCATGATATTGTTAAAGATGACTTGCATTGATAGCATCCACTCCTATTATGTCACATGATTAATGGGTGTGATGGCTTACATTTAGGCTAAATACAGGTCCATACTCGTACAACTATCAAGCCTCCATAGTACATAACTAGTTTCCTACCATTGTACAACTATATAGTATTCTAAAAGTAGGAAGATAAATAAATACTGAAAGATATGTATTAGAGAAGGTCATTAGAAGCACTTCCGATGAACAATTGAAGGCCCGTTTTCATCGTAGTCTGCCTTGGTTATATGCTGATTTTGGGGAAAGACAACCTTGGCAAGTATAGCACCTCCAATCCATGCTGAATACAAGGATAAATTCTCTGGCATGTATTCTGGAGCCTGTAAAAAGAAAAGGCCATTACCACATAAGCAATCCTAGTAAAGACGTCCAGTTCGTTACAGCAAAGACAAAACAAATTCAGATTGTTCAGTAAAACATGAATCACTTCCTTCTATTTTGTTAAGGATTATAATACCTTCACAAGAGCAGGACGAACAGCAGATGAACAAAGGCTTGCTTCTTTCTGGAATCTTTCTTCAAATCCTACAGAAGGCAAAAAAATACTAACTGTATAACGATATACAGGAATAGCATTGTTCCGAATTGAAAAAAGGGAATGTAAAAAAGCAACTGCATAGCATGGCGTTGAGTGATCTCAAAATAATGGTAATTGTAAACAGAGCAAAAATGATACAACAGGAAATGGAGACAAAGCTAACGTCAATCATTACCAGTCATTGAAGAAGTGCCTCCACATAGAACGGTATTTTCCAGTAGTTGACGGTGGTTATCAGATGACACGGTTGAAATAGTCCGAACAAGCTGCTCGACAATTCCATGTGTGTCCAAACCCAAAATTTGTGGCTGAAACAATGCCTCACCGACAGTATATCTCTCTCTTCCAACGGTTATTACCTAAAAATCAATAGCCAAACGCGCTATAGAAAGGTCTAATTTACATATATCACAATGAGTACTTCACATAGCTGAGGAAAAATTGCAACGCAAAGAATAGAGGAAACCAGAAGTCAAGAAAGCAAGTCCAAAGTCATGAGAATAAACTACTTGCCATAAATGTATTGGTCAATCAGTTGAGTTTCAAACCAGCCAACATACCAAGAAAACTTGAAGTAACAGTTTTAAGTAGTTGAAAGTGATTCGAAATAATGTATGTTTTCATTTTCAAATATTGGGTTTTCCTTTAACAAAAAAAAAAAACCCCAATATTTGAAATGAGTACATTATATATATATGTCTATATATATATACATATATTGGGTTATTATAAAATCCAAATATTCTTCATCTATAAATTTAATTTGAAGAGCAAAATGGACATTATTTCCTTCTCCTAAGGTCAGATGATCTCCATCCCTAAATTTCTCTTTTACTAAAAAAAGGTCATGCACTTTAAAAGCTTCCGCCAAATGATTATACAGTATTCACAACTCAAGCCAAGCATGCCCAACGACAGTAGAAGATAATGAGGCAAAATATAAAATATAAAACAATTAGTTGCACCCAAAGAAGCCCTGCACTTTAGTTTGGTTAATGTAAATATCTAACACTTGGAGAAATCCAACAATCGTTGGACACTTGTAATACATCTGTTAACACAATAGACATCTGTTTGACACTATTTGTACAAAGTGAATATGAGTTCAACATCAATCAACATATTAAACATTTGTTAAGCATACTAAAGAGACACTAACAATAATATAGGTAAAAAATAATACGTTTTGAGAATCGATATACACTAACCCTATTTTTTAAGCGTAGAAATGCATAAGTTCATTAACTTTAAATTTCCTTCTTGTATAAAAATGAAATTGTTTTTTTTTTAAATTGTATATTTAATATGTGTACTTGTCGCATTTGTGTCATAGTTTGTTTTTTCAAAATGACATGTCATCATGTCCATGTAATGTTATCTTGTCATTGTACTATCCTTCTTAGGTTGCACTTTAATCATCACAAAAGAAAGAAGAAACAATGATTTGAGAAACATGTCTAAGTTCCCCATTCTACTATAAACTTTTGCTAGAGTCATCCATCCTCGTGTTCTTTATTCATATCCAAGCAGTGAGTTATATTTAATTATTAGGTCACCCTTTATTAGAAATAACATGGTACTTGTAAGATTGAATTTGTTGACTTAAAAAGGGACCGATCTTTGGTAGAGTGAGTTGTTTTAATTAAATTGTGGAAATCAAGAAAGCATCGAGAGAACTTGTATGTTGAACTCTATGGGCTAATTGCGAGGTTAGGATTCCTCCAAAATTCTAAATGGAGGTTCAGACTCCCACAAATGAGTCTATTATCCTTTATTCCAAACTTTTCCTTTTATTTACTTTTATATTGTATTTTTGAAATTGGGTCCGTAAAATTTGGTATTCGAGAGAGTTTGTGTAGAAGATTTTCATAATTGTGGAAGAGTGATATGCTTTATGGAGGACAATTTCATAACATGAAAGGGTGATACGCTTCATAGAGGGTGAAGCTCATAATAAATGAAGATGTGGTCACTAGAGGCCTATTTGGTGAAAAGGCCCACTAGGGAAAACGTTCAAGTACTCAATTCACGATATGGTTAAAGTCATTCTCATTCTTGAAGACAATGGTGTCCTTTAAGTGAAAAGGAACGTTACAATCCTAAAAATTCTGAGTCGTTTTTTTTCATTATTGTTTAATTTATAGCTTTTGGAGTTTTAGATATCAATTAGTATTTATTCTTTGTATTATGACTGAGTCAATTAGTAGTTAGTGATTCTCGAAAACAGTGTTTTAAATCACCGATTAGCCCAAAAGCTTAAGCTGATGGGTGAAGGCAAATATGATGTCATATCATCTAATAAAGTGGTTAGTGATTTCCTTCATTTTAGGGATCTTTGGTAGAACCAGTTCTTTAGTTAAATTGTGGAAATCAATAAGGGATGAAGAGAACTTGTACATCAAAATCTATGAGTTAATTGGAGAGTTGGTATTCATCGAAGATCCTAAAGGGAGGTTTAAACTCCCTCAAGTGAGTCTATCATCCATTTTATTTCCTTTTATCTTGTATTTCAAATCAGGTCCATGACACTTTCCTACCCAACTAAAATCCGCTCAACAACCAGTTACTGTCAGTACATGCATAAAGGCAGACTTGGGTCAAGTAAAACCGGGAAATGAAAAACAACAACCGTTAAAATGTAATCCAAATACAGACCTGCCCATCGGGGAGGGTGTGTGTTTCAAGCTGGCATGAGTCACCAATTTTTGAATAAGCCAACTCATCTTCAGCACAGCAAGCATATAATTCTTTTATTTTCTCAACATCAGCTGTGCTGATATTCACCATTGGGTGAGATTTTCCAAGTTCTTGTGCAAGTAACCTTGTCAAGTCAATGCCTCCAATTTCAAGTCTTCTTGATGCAATGTGATGAACAGCTCCTTCAATTACTGGTGCAATATCTGGTCATGAAGCCATAAGGAAATATAGACCATAATTATGCTTCTCGTATTGGGAGCTTGAAATGGTTTTAGAAAAATATTAGCGATGATAAATTCAAACCAAGTCTTGGAACCTTCAAGTAAAGGTAGAAGAAAGCTGTGTAGTGAAACATAAAAATTCAGAAGGGTTCCTTTATAAGAAATTATTCTTTTTTTAGATAAGAACCTTTATAAGAAATTATGGGTCCTACTGAGGAAATAATAACAAACAAAACAATCCCAACATGATGAGATGAGCCAGTACAGTAGCTAGAATAACCAGAGAATCTGCTGCAAGGCTAAGGAATTAAACAGAAAGCCACTTCATACCATGTTCATTATTATACCCGTGGACAAATGACCACTATTTTTCAATCTTTTGTTTGAACACTCTCACAGTTCATTCCTTGTTTATATAACGTGTAGCCATTAGAGTAACAGGGACAACATTGAATTTTCTATTTGCATGAATGCAAAACATTAAACCAACTAATTAAAACTGGGTAATGTTCGTTAGTTATAAATGTAATTCTAGATGATATTAATGCATGATCTATATTTTGATAAACTTCTATCTATGAATCAAATTAATACCTTGTTTTGTATATTAACTATTAAGTAAAATAAATTTCGGGCATCCCTAGGAAAACTATTCAGTATTCAATGAAAAAAGCAAGGATATGAATTCCACAAAAGTTAACAAAAATTTGTCAAAATACAGGCCATAGCTTTAGTAAGGGACTGTTAAGATATTGTTTTCGTACCTATTTTCCCATGACCAATATCAACAGTGCATCCCGATATACGCCCTACAGCATAAAGTGACAATACAGCTTGTTCAGATGCATAAAATCCTGAGATGTTGAATGTCTCAAACATCAATTGCACCAACTGCTCCCTGATAGCCTGGAAAACAGAATGCCTCTCATTTGCCTTGATGAGAAGAATCAATCATAGCCCATGGGCCTATAGAGATGGTGGTTTACCTCACAAAAAGACAGACGTCGTTGTTGGAGTTGAATATACAATGAATGCACAAGCACAACAAAATCAGGTTACAACTACAAATGGTATCATTCGCATATGACACTACCTTTAGAAAACTAACTTATCAAATCGGCAGCACATGTATGCAGGCACGTACACACACAAACATTCCTTTTAGTCAACAAGTTGAGAGAAGAACCTCTGAAAAGACACGTAAATAATACAACTCTAAGACATCATACAGCATTTTTCAGTGCTTAGGATCGGTAGAAAGCAGGAGCCATTGATTCTTAATGAACTGGATACCATTATTTGCTTAAAAATAAATAATGAAATTAACTGAGACTGACCTTGGGGGTTGAAAGAGGATCTGTAAACAATATCTGTCCTTCATTGCCAATTTCCCATCCAAGTCCAGTATATAAAACATGGTGCAACAAATCCTCCATAGCATCCCAATCCTTAATGAAGCCCCGAACAACCGGGTCAACAGTCACGTCCTCAAATTGTGAATTATCAGTTACTGATCCATCCTCCGGCATACGTTTCATATGGGTAGGAATTATCTGAGAGATTGAGAAGAATTAAGAGAAAATCCCAACCAAAACAGGAGTTTAAAAAGGAAAAATAGATATTTGCCACACAAGTAGCAAATGTGAGAAACTCTATGTTTACTACACTCAGCTTAAGACTTCCCTAACCTAACAAATAACCAAGGAGTACAAATTCGTGTTCAATTCAAAACAACTATCCCACAGCATACCGCAAGTCTCTTGGTGAAAAGAAAAAGAAAACATTTTTCAGCAAGAGACCAGCCATTAATTTGATTTAAAAACGGCGGTAATCATAACATTTCTGAATAATCGTCGACAATTGAAGAACGGGACTTGCATTCAACTGTAGCAGCGGATGAATACAATCTCAAGTAGATAGGAAAAGAAAAACGAAAAGAAGTTGAAGCAAAATACCATAGAGGGAGCTTGATCCGGTAAGGCAGGTCCGGCTTTGAGAAGCTTGGAGCCAGGATCAACCACAGCGGCTTCCATTTGAGTCTTCTTCTCAGATGAAATCAGAAGAATTCAGGGTTTCCAAAGGGCTACAAGAAAGCTTCGACCTAGCCTCAGCAGGAGATCGGCATTCCAATTCTCCACTCAGCTCCCGATAGAAAGTGTTCTTAGCTTTGTGTTTGGAGGTTTCATTCATTTTCTCTCATTCTCTCACCCTATTTTAAAATTATATTGAAATTATCTTTTAATAAATTTCCAATGTAGTGTTTTTTTATATTGTTGACGTATATTTTAATTGAAAAATAAATATACTCATCCCACTCCAGTATTATAACTTTTTTAGAACTATTTACCAATATAATAATAATATAATCTATTAAAATTTACCACAAATAAATTATGATATTTGGTATATTTGTAAATATTATTAATCACTTTGTTTTTTATATAAAATAATTTCTTTTATCTTTTTAAAAAATAACATGAATGTGTACTTTAATTAGGATAACAGATAATTGGCTATGTACTTGTTTCTATTTTTCTTTTATGTCAAATAAAGTTTAACTCAACCATTAACCTGCACTCCATTTTTTTTTAGGTATACAGTGTTGAACTTAAAAAAATATGTATTTTTTTCTTTAAGGTCTCGTTTGGTGTTTTCGTTTTTGATAAATTGTGAACATGAGATAAGCTATTGCATTTTCATTTTCAAATTCACAACCAAATACAAATTTAAAATTTTGAATCCAAATTTCAAAATTTTAAATTGAAACTAAATGTATAGTGAAAAATAAGAATTTGTTTTTGTTTTTTACAAAATTCAATGTTTTTCAAAATAACTTTTCAATCATGAACCAAACGAGACGGGTAAAAAAATATTTTTTTTAAAGAACTTTTTTTTTAATTCTGTCAATAAACATAGTAGTTTAGTTGTAGTTGGCATGTAACTTCAAATTGAATCTCAAATTCTTATTTTTCTTTAGGATAAAAATACATACAAATTCTTAATAATTCAATCTTTAAACTATAGCACGAACAAATTCTTTTAAGAAGTAGGGTTGGCAATCGGGCCAGGTCGGGCATTCTCCATCCTCGTTCATGTGGGGAATTTACAGCTTCGTCCCCAGCTCATTCCCAGTTTCTGGATTCAGGGATCAGGAATCCCATTTGGGGAAAATTCCCCATTTTCTTTAATGGATAAAAATCTAAAATACCAGAAAATTACCAATGTAAACTAAAATTGTTTATGGACTACAAAAGATTTATTTACAAATTCACATCCAAATCCACAACAAGAAATATACCGGAAATTAATCATATAAGACTCCAGATGACTGTCTTGTTGTAGTAATCCTTCAAATTTTCAACATCAGCAGCCATTGGAGGATCACTCATGATGGTGTAATAATTCATATCAACCGATATGGGGCCATTTGTTGAGGAAGCATTCTCTTGCCCCTCTTCCTCAACCAAAATGAGCTCACCTTGCTCGCCAAAGGGAGTAACATCATCACTTCCTTTGAGACAAGACGATTCATGACTCGATTCCGCCGTGCCCCCGAGAAGTTCTTTGAGGTTGTTGTCGGAAGACAAATCGGCTTTGGAGGTGAAGCTTACATCCAGGATTGGAATCTCAAAATTCACAATGGACGTGTCACGAGAAAATCCGAGAACGTCGTGGACTATGTCTATGTCACGGCTTCCTTTCGTAACTTCGATGGTATCAGCATCAGCATTGGCATCGACATTAGTTTTATCTGAATCGTTTTCGGAATCGTAGGGAAAAGAGTGGATAGGAATACTCATGTCACGGCGTCCTTTCATAACTTCGATGGTATCGACATCAGCATTGGCATCGACATTAGTTTTATCTGAATCATTTTCAGGATGACGGGGAAATGGGTGGATAGGAATACTCATCTCACGGCTTCCTTTCGTAACTTCGATGGTGTCAGCATCAGCATTGGCATCGACATTAGTTTTATCTGAATCGTTTTCAGGATGATGGGGAAAAGGGTGGATAGGAATACTCTTCTCTGAAACACAATCTTCATTTGTTTCATCAATGACTTCCAAATTTCCAAGTGCCTCCATCCCTTGCACACTTCTTTCATCCAAAGCAGTTCCGTCTTCGCTATCAACTGTCTCGTACATGCATTCCTGGCCCTCAAGAACTTGTTCGCCATCTTCATCAGCAATTTTGGCAGAGCAATCATGCCAAGAAGGACTTGAGTTCCAGCCATTGGCAGAAGACAGAGAGGCTGAAGCTGAATTTGTCGTGCATTGTATGTTATCAATTTCATGGGAACAGCTTGTTTGATCCATTTCACTTTTAGACAGATTACTTGCTAAAGACTTCTTGTGATTGTTTCCATCTTCATTTGGAAGGTCTGGAGGCCTAACCCCTACAGTTTTTGAATGTTCTGGAGTTATGATTGAAGATGATGATAACGTGAACTGAGCGAGAGCAGATGCCAATGCATCATCAATGGATGGCTTTGGTTTACTCTTCGACGCATCCACTGGAACCTCCGAGATTTTATTTTCTCGGTCAACGTCATTACCATTTGAAAACTCAAGAGCAGTAGCCACAACGCACTCCTGATCACCATCGTCACTGTTTGAAAACTCAGGAGCAGTTACCATGAGACTTGGACGCAGCAGTGAAGAATCCACTGAGTTGGATATATCAAGTGGAATGGGTGATGAAACTGAATGTATTTCCTTTCGATCTGGCTCAATTGGTCCACAACTTGGATGATCATTCCCACTGTTATAGAAGGAGTTAGAACTTGATCCGAAAGCAGAAAAGCTTGGAGCAGACATTCTGTAACAAGATGGCCATTCTGAACCATGTGACTCCTTAGTTAAAACTTCAAGTTGCTGCTCAACCTGCTTTAGCCTCCCGTCAATGCTGTTAATGGGTTTTAGCATATTTTCTTCAAACCTTAGAAAGCAATTCTCTATTCTGTCCATTCGAGAAACAAGCTGGCCCAAAATGCTTTCAATACGATGTAGAGGTTCGTTTTCATTATGCATTTTATCTTTAACAGGAACTTGTAAATGCACCTCAGCCTGACGTACGGATCTATCAGACTCTTTTTCTTCTTGTAATTTCACTTCACCATCTACGGTTACGCGAGATTTTTCTTGCTGCTGAAATCCAGTTACACTATTGGTTGAATCAAGAGATTCTGACCCATTCTTGGGTAATAAATGGACTCCCTCTGCATTAGAATTATGGCCATCATTGTTCTTCCTACTGCCAGTAGTTTTAGATAACTGCAGAAGGGTTGGTACAAGCATGGACATCAAAGAACTTTGAGAATTTTGAGCCGATTTCTCGGCCGGGCTATCTTCTTCTAAATCAACAGGATTGGCAAACACATAGATTTCATCTACATATACAAGACTTTTATTCTGAAGTGAAAGAAGACGGATTGTAAGAGATGTGCAAGGATTTGCATCCGTTATTTCTGCCGTAGCTTCATAAAAGTCCTGGGGAAAAGATCCACCATTAGTAAAGAATTAGTAAAAACAGATTTAATCAGAATACTACATACATTAAACACCAGAATCCAGATCACCATTTAGACATTCAGAATTTTTTTGTACCTATTTGCAGTGTGAAGCTTCCTTCCATTGGCAGATTTCGTCCATATAGGCACATGTTTAAATATCCTAACTGTTGAAAATAATTGTACTAAGGGTATTTGTGTAATTGTTATACCCTTATTTATTTCCTTTTTTGTCAAGGCCC
>JBBPDJ010000001.1:14693265-14723155 GCA_037974625.1 Cucumis cinereus | reverse complement strand
TTTTTTCTCCCTGAACTAGGGTTTTCCACGTATACCCGGTGTTATTCTTTCTTTTCTTCTATTATTATTTTTATACTAACCTTTTCCTACTACTTTGCAGTTTAAATTTTAAACCCTCGTTCCTTTCCTAGGCAAAATGCCTCCATTTACACTTTTAGTTTCCTTCCTAAGTAGTCACTGATCATGACTTACTGATCAGGAGTAAAGTCAGTCCACATCAATGTGAAAATTAATGGATGGGGTGCAACTAAAAAGAAACATGTACCGAATATCATCACCAAGAACTGGCATTCCCAGTCCAATGGTATCATCCCTTCCCAGATTTAGGGGACTCGCAAAATCTAGGAGATAATGACACGTTTTTAAATAAATACTTTCGTTTATTTATATTATTATCTTCAAATAAAATGTTTGAATTCAACAACCATGAATTAAGAGGGAAAATGTTACAAGGTGTGTTGTTAATTGAAACAAGTTCAAGTTTGCTCCAGGTAAACTTATATCTCACATCCATCTCTTATTGAGATGATTGGAAAACTAATATCAGGGAACCTTGAGGAGAGAACATCGTAATCATGAGAATTCAGATTCCAAGTAAAAGCTTTTTGTCAAATTGTCAGTAAAATATTGGTGGGGAGCAACGTAACACACCTGCTTAATCATCACTGAACTTGCACCAGACTCGGATGTAGAAGAGTCACTTTTATGATCAAGGGCCGGGCCATCAGAAGCTTTAACTTCAACCCATTCATCTTCATTCGGGTTCAAATTACTCCCACGTTGTGAATTTGCCTCAGCCACGACTCCATTAGACCCATTTAGATGTGCAGACACACCTTCAATTCCATCTGTGTGAAGCACTTCTTCGTCTCTCAAAGCGGCACCACAACGAACAGTACAAAAATATTCATTTTCATTTTGAGAGTTGGTAACGTAATACATCTCATAGACTCGGGCGGTGCTTCTAACATAAACCTGTCGGATTTCGTGTTTTTCCGCAAAACAAACTGCAAACCATGATCTTTAGTTACCCTTTCAAGAGGCATCACTGAAAGTCTGAAATGCTCAACGTAATGTGGCCAACTCAATTTTAAATTGAAACAATTGTAGCAAACAAACTGGAAAAGGACTAACAATGCATAGCCTATCTCCTTTAAATAATCCACTTTTAAAGTTACATAAGCTGAAAAATGACTCTAGAAACAAGAAATTGCTAAATTCACCCAACTTCCATTAACCGGAAATTCTAGTAACATATAGGATGTCACCATTGGTCCATTCCCATCTTTGATAACCAAAACAAATGAGCCAGCTTTCAGCTATCACAAATCTTGATTTATAATCACCGATTCTCTACATAGTCTTGCAGCCCTAAGATTATCAATTGATTGTCACTTTCTTGCTAAAATAAAACAGAAGGTGAAACAACCTACAAATAAATGAACGAAAACCTGTCATTTCTTAATACAGATTCCCTTGTATCATTCTATGATCCTAATTTTTCAGGAAATGTTCACGACACTCAAACACAATGTCAAACCAAACAATCAGAAGAAAACGATGAATACGGAACTCACGAGTGATCTCGCAGGGACCAGACTCCGGTGAGGGGCGGCGCAGAATAAGAGGCGACTTGGGATCGGATTCGACCGTCTCCTCGTCGTTGATCGGAGAATAGAAGGATTCGTAAGCAACTGTATTCTCTAAACAGCCACCAGCGACCGTCCAATTCACTGCGGGGCTCCATGAAGGACTGCAACTAAAGTTGCCGTCCTTTGGTGAATCCATGGCGGCAAGTTCTTTCCGGTGGCTTGAACAGAGAATCTCAAAGAGCTGAGGGAAAGAGAGGAGTTCGGATTTGGGCACGTATTCCTCAAGCAATCTGATTTTTTTAACAACTAATTTATTTACAAATATTTATTAGTTAATTATGGATATTTTTTTTGTATTCGTAAATATTTTTAAAATTTTTATTATTTAAACTCATTTTTCTTTTTTATTTATTTTCGCTAAATTACTACTTATATTATCAATTTTATTTTTATTACAAAATGCAAAATTATGAGTTTGAGCCTTTTTCTTATTTTCGTTTTAGTTCAACTATAATTGATATGACTTTTCATTTTATAAAGCATCTATTATCTATATAAAATGTAAATAATTTTTAATTATGTACCCCGAATCTAAATCGACCCTTTTTTAAAATTCACTAAACTATTTGACACATAAATGGAAGTTTAGTCATAGTTTGTTAACTTTTTTTTTAATTTTAATTTTTGAAATTTAAGTTTATAAACACATATTCCACGTCTAAATTTATTGTTTTACTATCTTTTACCAATGTAAACAAAAATCAAACTAAGTTTTGAAAATTTAAAAAAAAATTACGCTAAATGGCAAATCTGCTAAAAATACTTACAAATATGACAAAATTTTAGAATCCATCGGTCATTTATAGATTCTAAAATTTTGTTATATTTGTAAATATTATAGTTCATTTCGTCATATTTGAAAACAGCTTAAAAAATTAAAACTTGCTTTTGTTTTTTGAATTTAGCTAAAGGTTCAACTATTATACTTAATAGATATACAAATCATTATAAGGACTCGAAAAAAATAGGCTCAATTCTCAAAAACAAAAATTTAAAAACTAAATAGTTATCAAACATATTCTTAATAATTTGTTAGACATAAAATATTGAACTTCATAAACAAAAAAAAAAAAAAAAAAAAAAAAACTATCGTCAAGCAGATATTCGATATTTATTTTAGAAATGACTTTCATAAACAAAAAAACACACACACAAATTATTAAGGTCAACTACTGGATAGTTGAATTTTTAGTTAAATTTACTAACGTTAGCATGTTTGCTGTTTGCTAACTTCAGAAACCAAAAGTGTATTTTTTTTATCTCCATTATATTTGGCTTAACACAAATTATGGAAGGCTAACTCGAAAATTGTTAGCAAAATACAAAGAATGAGTTGATATTCAACATATATTTTCAAGTTAGAATTTCATAAATATGACCTTAATGATTTGTTATTTATATTTATGATATTTTCTTTTAATAATTACAAATAACAAAGAGGAGTATCAACTTGAGTATAGTTCAATTGGTTGGAGGCATTAGCAATCTATCTAAGAGGTCAGAGGTTCGAATCTCCACACTTTAAAAGTAGAGATTCGAACCTATGATCTTTAGATAGTTTACTAGTCTCTTAATCAATTGAGCTATGCTCAGGTTGACATTTTTTTTTTAAATTTTGATACTAGTCGTTTGAACCGATATGTTATAGTGTTAAGTGCAATTCAAATAGCTAAAGATAACATAGCTCAACCGGCATATGTATGTTAGTGACCACCAAGTTTGTGGATCGAATCCAATACCCTTCGTTTGGATTCTAGAAAGTTGAATAACTTATTTGAAATTCGAGAAATGATTTAAAAATATTTACAAATACAGCCAACTTTTAGAATCTATAAATGATAGATACTGATATATTCTTATTAATATTTGTTAATGTCACTAACTCTATTAGTGTATATCATTGATAGATTATGAGATTTTTCTTTATTTTATCAATATTTTGATTCAATTTTGCTATATTTAAAAAAAAAAGTTTTTTTAGGAATTGTTCTTTCAAAAAAATAACTTTAGACAATAATAAAATGGACTTTCTTAAGGTTAAGATTTGAGTTATCCATTTTTATTCATTATTATTATTTATTTATTTATTTATTTATTTGTGTTCTCAAAAACAATAAGCTTTTAAAAAAATTATTTTATGCATGTCCCTTTTTCAAAAAAAATAAATAAAAATAATAATAAAAATAATTCCTAAGGACGATAATAACATGAGCTTTTCTTAAGGTTGAGAATTGAGAGAGCCCAAGAAAACTCAAAATTGCCAAAAAGGATATTTTGTGGCGGAAAAATAACTAACAAAACTGGCTCTCTCTCTCTCTCTCAGAGCACGAAGCTTATCTTACTGAGAGAGCTCCTCTTCCATGGCGACCTTAAGCTTCAACCCCACCAGAATAAGATTCCTAGCGGGTCTTCACTTTACCAAATCTAAACCTATTTCTTCGCCATTTTCACAATCAATCAAAACCGCAAACAGACTCTCAGCCAATGGCCGTATCAATCAGCAACCACTACGTCGTTTTCGATCAAATTCTGTATCAGAAAGTTCGGTCTCGGTGCCGGAGGAGGTGGAATTGAACGAGGATGAGGATGACCCGACCTTGGAGTTGGCGTATTTGGATGCAGAAACCGATCCGGAGAGCATTACGGAATGGGAGCTGGATTTCTGCTCCAGACCTATTTTGGATATCAGAGGGAAGAAGGTGTGGGAGCTTGTAGTCTGTGATAACTCGCTCTCTCTTCAATACACCAAGTATTTTCCTAATAATGTTATTAATAGCATTACTTTGAGGGACGCGATTTCCTCGATTACTAAAGAGTTAGGAGTACCATTACCAGAGAAAATCCGCTTCTTTAGGTACATTTCAAAATATTGTTGAAGACTTTGGTGTTTGTGCATCCGAATAATGTTGTGTTTGTGCATCCGAATTTCAAAATATTTCTGAAATTGTGGACAAAATCTTCTATGATTGAGTAGTTTTAGCAAATTGTTGAAGAATGGTGTCTTCATATGATTGAAATGTTGATGGGATTATAGGTCACAGATGCAGACAATCATTTCAAAAGCATGTACCGAGCTTGGCATAAAGCCCATTCCTAGTAAAAGGGTTGGTAGTTATGAATTTATAGGTGTTTTTTTTATTCTGTTACTTTATGAAGTTTGACTGAATTTAGGATATGAATTACACTCTCTGTGCTCAAGAGTTTCATTGTTCCCACCAGTGTCTTTCCCTGCTTTTGTGGCTGGAAGAACGGTACGAGACTGTTTATACGCGTCATCCCGGTTTTCAGAAAGGATCTACGCCCCTCCTTACATTAGATAATCCATTTCCAATGGAACTTCCAGAGAATCTTTTCGGGGAGCGGTGGGCATTTGTTCAATTGCCCTTTTCAGGTATACCAATAGTTTTTCTTCCTTTGTTTGGCATTGATTCTAAACATGGCTGAAGAGTTGCTGCTTTATCTTACAAAGAGATGTTGGTTTGTTGTTCTTATAGTTTCTTCTCTAATTAAAATGGTCTTCCACTAATTTTCAGCTGTTCAAGAGGAGATCTCAAACTTAAAGGAAACTTTCATGTTTGGTTCAAGTCTTGATCTGGATTTACTTGGGATCGAAATTGATGATAAGACTATGATCCCTGGGTTGTCTGTTGCAACTTCACGAGCTCAACCATTGGCAGGTATGCGTCCACCCTATGATCATTGATAGTTGTGGTGTTCTCAAACATAGGCAAATAAATAAGTCACAACAAATTCCTTTCTCTCTCTAATTTTTCATCTTCCCATTCCACTAAATTGTTATTCCCAAAGATTTTACGTGCCTCTACCATTTTAGAATAATATAATTGGTCAAATTACAAGTTTACTTGTGTTTAGTAGATGTTTGAACATTTTGTGTCTAATATGTTCTAAATGGTAAAAGTGTCTAACACGTTTATGAGCTTTCAATTTTTATGGTACCTAACCTACTCAACATTTTAAAACATTGTTAATTTTATCAGACATAAAATATGGATCTTAAACTTTTAATATCGTGTTTAATAAATTCATAAAACTTAAAAAGGTGTCAAAGGTCGATATATCAAACACAAAATTTTGAAAATGTAAAGACTTAATCAGCACAAAAGTAAAAGTTGTGGACTTTAAATCATAGATTTTCTTGGACACAAATAATTTTATAAAGACATGTTGCATCACTAAGATTTTGTGATTTAGGAAATTTCACTCTTGCTGTTTCCGACATGTTCCCCAAACAATACTTTGCGGTCATCACATTTGATTTCTTTTTGTGTATTTCACAGCTTGGATGAATGGAATGGAAGTATATTCAGTTGAAGCCGATACATCTCGTGCTTGTTTGATTCTATCTGTTGGGATCGCGACTCGATATGTCTATGCTACCTTTAAAAAAACTCCAGTGACAACTGCAGAGGCCGAAGCTTGGGAAGCAGCTAAGAAGGCTTGTGGAGGCTTGCATTTTCTTGCCATACAAGACGACTTGGATTCAGAGGACTGTGTTGGATTCTGGCTTCTACTAGACTTGCCACCGCCGCCTGTATAACTGGTGAAGTCGTTTCCCCCCCTCCCCCCTAACAACGTAGATAGTCGTATAAAGCATGTTAAATCTTGTAACTTTAATAATTGTTGGTTGTACAAACAATGCAAATTATAGGATGTGGTGCCCTTTTGGGAGATGGTATTGGGGTCATTGGGCATAGTTGAGCACTGAACTTCAACAAAGCTTGAGAAATGAACTCGAAAATGGAATGCATTTTTGATACCGCAAAACTTGTATCTCCTTATCCATCAATTTTGGTTGATCAGAAGTTATAAATTCCTTCTATGTCAATACTTTTGCATCAAATAATGAAAAGATTTGCTTCTTAGACAAGGCATCAAAGTATGAGAAGATTTTCAATTGGCCTTTCGTCTTTTCTTCTCTACAATTGAAACGCTAGGCTATTTGTTGCCTTTATTCTGGTGGGTTTTATCTTCTCCATCATTTTTAACAAACGTTTAGTGACAAAATATGGATAAGAGAGACAAATATTCCATGAGTCACACAATAAGTGAGTTTTTAAAAAATCTACAAATATACGGTATTAGTTTCGACTGAAAGTCTAGATGCTTCAAATATTGAGTTTTTTTGTAAACCCATTTATTGAACAAGCACTAGAAAAAATTGAAAAAGTAGACTAAACGCCTCAAAATATAGAGTAGCATCATATAGAACTTTTTGTAAACCCATCTATAGAACAAGCATCCATAAAATTGAAAAAGTAGACTAGACACCTCAAAGTCTGAAGTCGCATCATATAGAGTTTTTTGTACTCGCCTATTGAACAAGCATCCAAAGAAATTGAGAAAGTAGACTCGAACATGTAAACTATTTGGCTAAGAACCCTATTCAACATCAAATTAAGATTTTTGAGTTTCAACATGTATAGTCCCTAATTTTTCCTTTTAATAATAACCCTATTTGTCATGCTATCTCGAGAGATAAGCGTAGAAAAATATATTAGGTGTTGGAATGGATTGCATCGATGCTTGACAACCCACTCACCAACCAAATGAAAATTTGACATGTGACACTTTTTTTTACTACGTAACAAAAAGAATTGCAAAGATACAGTTTGTAGCTAATCATCGCCCATAAACATATACCAATTATATATATGGACGTATGTATATGCGAGGGAATTAAGGACACATTGAAATAGATGTTACAATAGAATGAACTTCCTAATTTAATGAAATAAAAAATAAAAAATTCTCATACTTTCATTGAACAAGAGTCCTATCCAATAACAACCCAAATGGCCATTTAAGCCGACTATCCACCATTCCCTATTCTATCACAATGGTATCCTAAAATTAAAACTTTATAATTTTAGCAAACGACAGCTTTAAAGAACTATAAGGAAACTGATTCGAAGAGACTGCCTACCCAATTCTTCAAAGGGGGTAAAGGATCAGCCCTCCATGAAATGCGCGAGTTAGAACTCAGCTTCCACACAAGCAACCAGAAAGCCACTGTTTGCTTTCTCCTTCAGGTCCTCGAAAGAATCATCTCCATACACACTGCATATACAATTGAGAAGAAAACCCCAACATGGTATAATTAGAGGGTCTAGCTTCAGCCTTCATGATTTCGATCTCTTTTGCTTAAGAGGAACAAGGCGAATTCCTTGCTTGCCAAGTTCCAATGTTTTTTCTCTACCATCATCAAGGGTGACTGATAACGTTGACGTGCCATCGATCATATCACGAACCACTCCTTTCTGCCTGAACATCATATCAAATGCAATATAGTATGTTAGTGATGCACAATATCCATCTCAATTCAGACCAGAGTACTCAAACTAACTTATAGTTCTTAAAATGGATGTAGGGACCTTGCCGCAATTTCAACTGCTAACTAAATTGAACAAGTCCTTTCATTTTCTTCCTTCTGTTTATTGTCCTTTTGAGAATGAGGATAGAGAAAGGAAGCAAGAATTGGAAACTAGGAACTCCTAGGGGACAATGATCCCATGTCAAAAATCAAAGAGAGGAATTGAAAATATAACCATGAATAAAACATATTTTTTTCAAACCAAAATGTGCTTTAGAAGCCTAGCAAGAAATGACTTCTTGATCATTAAAATGGTAATTAGTAATCATTCGCCAATGCTAACAGATCTCACTATGACTAGGCTTTAGTTAGCAAATTGTTTTCCGAGTGTATAAACTATTTGGCTTTCCAAGTGTATGTGAGAGAGAGAGAGAGGGAGAGAGAGAGAAAATAAAACTCACCATGACTTGTCTGATGGGTGTTGGACTTCAACCCTCTTTCCTATTGCATCTTTTCCCAATTTCTTGAGAATCCAATTAGCATCCATGATCTCATCCAATAGATTATCTTGATGAGACCGTGTCAAGTCCTCAACTTCATTGAAGGATATTTTCTCCATCAAGGGCGATGGTCTTTTTCGTTTTGACCGCTGGCCTTTGACAAGACTTTTTTCTTCCTCGTGACAAGAAAATTGATTTTCAAGGGGAGGTTTTTTAAATTTGAACTTCAACAAAGGTTTTGATTCTCTGGGCAAAGACTGTGGCAAAGGTGTCTGTCCATTATCATCGTGTCCATCGTTGCATATATGGGATCCACTTTCAAGTTGCTTCCCTGAAGATACCTTCTCTTCTTTTATTGTGGAAACGCCACCGAGGGAACCAACTGCAGGAGTGCTTCCTTCCACGTTTCTCTTACGAGAAAATACGCGAGTGCCATCTGGAGGACCAACTTCAGATCCACTAGCAGTATTTCCTCTGCCAAATGTAGTATTTGTGTCAGAAGATCCAAATCTAACTTTTCCAAAGCTAGGAAGGCTCTTCTCTGTTTCCCCAGCCTTCAGTCCTGTTGATTGGCTTGAGTTATTCACTTTTTCTCCTGCACATTGAAAGAGAAATACAAATTAGATCTTGAATAGTAGAATCTAAAAAGGGGCACAATTACAATCCCAACTCTTCCTCTACAAGGTAGACACACCACTATAAGCTTATCAAGTTTTTCCAGAAATCATACCATTAGAGACAACCAAATCTTGTCCTCTTTGGCAACTTGATGCATCAGACTTTGGGGAAGTAGCAACATTAATTTTACGTGCACCTAGATTTATAACTAGCTTCTTTCCTTTAGCTGTCTTTGACTTACAGGCAAATTTTCCTGAATCTTCTCCAGTATCCAAACCCTGGGCCTTGCTGGGCTTGATTTGAACAACTTTTGAGGTTTTTTCTTCATCACTTACCATTACCTCATCCACAAATTTGTGTTTCAAGACCCCTGGTTGATTAATAGAGCACGTCCCCTCGTTGTGGCTAAGACTCCCAGCAACGGGAGAAGTGTCCAGTCCATTATTATTTTGGGGTTGCAAACCACCATTCTTCTCATTGCCTTCACCAAAACCAGATTGTTGAACATCATTTCGCCCTTCGAAATTCTGATCTAATTCAGATTGATTGGCTAAAGGAGTTCCTTTTTCTTTTGCATACTTCTTATTCGATGACTTTTTTCCATAATCCTTACTCTTCTTAGGCACTTTGTCAGCTAACCCCTTCAGAGATAGTTTTAGTGAACGTCCAAACTCATTCTTAACAACCGCAGGACCATTTTCTTCGTCATCTGAGTAAGGTGAAATGGAAAATATTTCATCTTGTGTGGGCAATCCAGCAGCAGCCCTCAAGTTAACAATTAGATCACGATCAGCTTCATCCTTTCTTCTCCAAATCTCTTGAACGGCATCCTCAAGATTTTTTACCTACAAAATAAAGTTGAAGGGCTTCAAAAACAATATAAATCAAAACCATCTACCTCTTATGAGACAACGAGTGTCTCCACCAGGGGAAGAAGGTCGGCGTTAAGAAAACCTGATAACATTCTCCACGACAGGCAGTGCATTTGTATTGAAGATTCCCATCTATTTGAAACTGTAGGTATTTTTCATCACTGTAAAAAAATTAGAACTAAACTTAGCAAGTGCAAAGACAAGAGTAGTTCCTCTACTTAAAAGCTAAAAGATTGACATCATTAAAGGGCAAGAAGACGACACAGTTAAAAATGGAGAACCGCAACTTCATCATTAATACACTTACTAAAAACACATGGAAACAGGAACTCGATAAATGTAGTTCAGTATTGTGCTGTAATAATTTCATGGGGAAAGACTGATCATGTTACCACTGAGTTACAAGCTAAAGACAAATCACATCATGACATCATGAGAACATTTCCAGACTACCTTCACAATGACACCATCTGAACGACAAGGCGATTACAGTGTAGCCAAAAGAAAGCAACAGTGGTATAAACCTTATATGCAATCCAGAATTTAACAGCAGCAACCACCACTATAAATAGTTAGAACAACAGCAACCACCACAATAAATAGTTAGGCTTATCCATATTCGCAACTATCAAATTTGGACTGGCTATTAGTTGTAAGAAACACTGATGTCAGCCGTGGAACTAAGATATCAGACAGGACTAGCTCCATATCTTGCCCACACATTCTCAGTCAGGCGAGCGGAAATTTAAAAATAAAATGTCATTACATGTATAGCACTAAATATAGATCATTTAATCCAAAGAATCAGAAAACAGCTGTCAGATAATTAGTGGCAAACAAGGAGCACGTACTGTTATTGACAAAATTAGAAAAAGAATAACAAAAGATAATCAAGAATAAACTCTTTAGTCTCTACAAGAGTATGAATCAGGTAGGGAGAAACCTGATACTATCACAATGGCAGTGTACCCATCGCTGGCAAATGTCACAGCAAACCATCGGAGTAGATTCTGAATCTCTATAAACCTAAAAGAACACACAAGTTCACTCACCATTTTAATTACCCCCACCACAGAAACTGGACTTTTCATACTTTATATGACCACAAGCAGCTTAAAATCCCAAAATATAACGTTTATGGAAATTTTCTTACCTTCAAACACACAGGGCAATAGTTTCCCTTTACAAATAATCTACCACATGCATCACAAAATGTATATCCGAGAAACCACCTGCATTGCAACAGCAAGCATAAGATTTTTTCTTGTCTTCAACAGTTCATTTCATGGAAATTAAAAAGAAATGGTTTTTATTCCCAGTGCCTATGGAAATAAACTCATGGCATTGCATGAAGCACAGAAATTTGAAGAATATTACTGATTAATTTTCTTTATAAATAACCATGCCGAGCTAAAAAATGCATCATCGATAGAAATTATCTAACAAGTAACAACGTGCAAACTGAAATCTAGATTGATAAACTGCACAAAAAAGTATAAATATCAATTACAACAAGCCAAAAAACTTAGTCGATCCTCCTAGAGGGAGAACTTGAGTTTGCGAACTGCATATATAGAAAAAGAGCTTGGACAAAAGTAGGTCACTAACACCACATAAAATTGAGTTTTTAATTCTATATAATATTCACAGCCATTGCCCTGACGGGCATATAGAAGGGTAGTATTCATATGCTATAATGTAAGCGCAATTCTGAAACAACATGTCCTGAACATTTGGCATAATTATAAAAGCACATTGGTCTCGAAGAAATTAAGGGTTGAAAAGCATTGAGGTTAGTTCTTTAGGATTTTAACAAGTCGTTGGTATCTTGGCTAGCAAATATTTCAAAGTTAGGCAGTTGCCACCATAACCTAATGAATGCAGAGAGGTGAAAGTGAAGGAAGTGGATAGAGACTGAAGGTAAGATGGACTGCAATTTACATTATCAGAGTATCATCAGCTAATGCATGTGTTCACACATTTGCAATGGTTTGGCGACTTATAAATTAAAGCAATGAATCTACCATCCCAACAAAAAGTAAGAACAGCAGAGGATGAGGTGAGTGAGACAAAGTAGGGTCTTTTTCAATGATAAAAATTAGGAAACTAACACAAGTGATAGTTAAAAGTTACAATCAAAGTAGAAAATATCCGGAAGACCATCCAAGAGACGAAAATGCATACCTCACACTTTGACCATTTCCAGGAACATTAGACCCACAGCTGTGGCACCTTGTGTGCTTTGGACACAAATAGGGTCCAGAACTTACATTCTACAATATTCAATCATATGCATCATCAATAAGAAGGTTAATGGACTGGAATAAAAACTCAATAACGGGAAAACTTCCCTACCTTGTGAGGTGGATGCTGACAGTAACAATGGTATGCACCATCACATCTTTTGCAGAACATAAATTTATTAGGATCACCAGTTCTTCTGCATACCTGAGTATACATTTGTAAAGAAGAAACTTATTTAAATCACATGGCAGGGTGCTCCTATTTCTTCAAATAAGGATCGATATCACATCTCAGATGGAAGAATCCAGCTAAATACCAAGTTTTTAAACAATGGAACAATTCACGTCAACATAAGCTCAGTATAAGGGTATAATACTCAGATAGTAGCATCTCATCATGTAACTAGAAGAATTACTCTCAAGTTCACCAGATATTAGCTGTATGATACAACATTCACTATATCATTTAGTGTGCAATGATAGAAATTTATTAAACCTCCATGTAATCCTGTTCATCTGAATTATCGAATTCAAACTTTACATTTAGAGAAGTAGTTTGATAATTTTTTTCTGATTCACCCCCGACTGAATGTAATAGCTTGAACTATCACTCCCTCTATTCAGTATTTTAAACTCCATTAAAATGCTCATGATTGGAGTTTATTAATAATGAAAAACATCAAGTTTAGTGGTTAAAGAGACCATCAGAAAATTAAATAAAAATATGTTGCCTAAGAAATAGAAGTAACTAATAAATTAGTGATGCTGACAAAGAGATAACAAAGATGAATGCTTTGTATTGCTTATTACCTCGCATGCTCTGCAGGAAGGGCAAGTCCAAGAACTCCAGTGAAATAGATCTGCCAACAAGCACATAACAAATGTTCAAAATAATTCTAGTCTCCAAAAAATCTTCTGACCAAGTAGCCTTACCCCTATGTTGGGCCCAGGATTTCAAGCAGCTGCGATGGTATTTTTTCCCACAAGTTTTGCATGAAAGCATCTTCCTTGCTCTCTCACTAGATTCATTTTCACCAAAAAAACATATTCTACACATTACATTCACATTGGATTGCCCCTGCTCTTCCCCCACAACATTACCGGAGGCATCCTGTTCAAGGGTAAAAAAACCATGATTGTAACTGCAGCAATACAGGGCACTTCAAATATATCTTATAAATGGCGTCCCCTACTGATAAAGAACCTGAGAGAATTTTAGCACGAGGCAGCCCTCACATTACAGGTCATTCACTGATCTAGTAAAATTTAAATGTCTGTACTTGCCATCACCAGCAGCGTTAATCCTAAGTAAGTTTATAGTATTTTTCACTAAATTTCTCACTAAAAGCCAAATGCAAATCTGCAGATAGTAACTACTGAGTACTGACCAAAAGAAGAAGGAAAGAAAGCATCATCTTTCCAGAACATGTCCAAGTATTCAAAATGACGACCAAGTAAGTAAAGATCTGCCCCTATAAATTCCAAGAGTAATGCATCTTACAACCTAAAATGCTCAATCTGCTAGATTTTTTCCTAGGGAAAAGGGGTTAATGACTTACCATACGTACTGCCTAATCAGCAAAAATCAAGCTAAATTCAGCATCATAATAATAGGAAAAACAAATCCCCACACACAAATTCTACTCACTTGTTTACAACAAAAAAAACACATATTCAACTAACCAACAATACAAAGTAAAATCATAAACATAACAATCAAAACTAAAACCCTCACCACTAAATTCCCAGACTCAAACCGCCTAGCATAGTCCTCAGCAGCAATCATAGCAGCAGCAGCCTTACGCTGAAGAGCAATACGCTTTGTCTGAGCCGACATCGCCGCCGCCATCTCATCAACCCCATCAGCTCCACCCAACGCCTCGCCAACAACCCCAACAGGCTGCACTGGTGGAGGTGGCGGCACAACCTTGGGAACCCACACCTGAACTGTCGTTCCCTTCCCATCTCTAACCCTAATTCCCCAAGGATCCTTGAGAAACTCCTCCACCTTAAGCACCCCATCAAGAAACTCATTCTTAGCTCCCCCATTCTGCAAAGCTGGCGCAAATCCTAGCGGACAGTAGCAAATCCTTCGACTAAACAACAAAAAACAAAGAACCCCATGTGAAGTTTCAATGCGAAAGACCCAAAAACGAGATGGGTAGTTGAGAAAAAAAGAAGAGAAACGGCAACAAAAGGGAGAATACCCAAAAGAAAGCGAAAGCAAAAAAGAAGCAAAATGGGATTGATTAGAAGAATGAGAAGAAAAATAAAGAAAAATAAAGAGAGAGCAAAAGAGGGGAAGTGTGTATACCATGTAATTGGACAAGCTACGTGAAATGCCATATTTGCGAGAGATTTAGAGATTTTGAATTTTTGATTGTGCGTTAGGGATCTCTCTCTCTCTCTCTCTCTCTCTCCCTCTAAAAATTTTAATCTCATCCAAAAATTATATAATATATATAATAAATCGATAAAAAAAAAAAAAATGAAACTTTTTTATAAATATTAGGACCGATGAGGAGAGAGTTTTGAGAATTGAAGACGAAGGGCGGGGCGCGGGGCGGGGCAGAGATTTTGAGGGAAGTAAAAAAAATTCGCTCTGTTTCAAAAGAAAGACCGTATTTTTATTTTGTCTAAGTGCCCTAATTTTTGTAAAAACAATAAAAATAAATTAGGTCAATTTATTCTTGGTTTGACGAAAATACCCCTCGGTTCAAGTCAAATTTTCGAAAGTCACCCACCTTGTCTTACCTCTTCACCTTTTTCACAATCTCACTCATACATGGCAACTTCAAACTTTAGCGTTTCACCAATTTGGTTTAATTATGTTTGATAGAAATTTAAATCAAATAGTTTTTTCATGTTAATGTTTTTCGGATGTATTTAAGTTTTATAAGAGAATTTTCCGTGCAATTGAATAAATCGAACCTCTAACTTTAAAGTCAATAGTACAAAGTTAATGTCAGTTCAATAATGTTCATGTTCATTTAGTAATGTAATTTTTAGTAATTAAAGAGTTTGTAAGATTTAAAATGTTTTTCGTGAGTAATTGTCGACTTCATAGAATATAATTAGATCAAATGTACGGAAGTTAAGGTTAATAGTATTTTTGTAAAATTAAATGGATCTGCACATATGCGTGTATATTATATACAGCATTTGATCTTATATACTTGATTTCAAATATTATTTTACCTTCAAACACAAATTCGAGAGTTTAAATTTTAATTCCATGAAATTTATATTTGTATGTACTATAAATGTTGTTTTAGTTTTTTATCAGTTCATCACTTACATGAGAAATAAAGTAAAGTGATTTGATTTTTAGTGCTAAGTCCATCAGGTCTTTCTTATTTTAAATTTTTGTTATTTATATATTTTTTATAAAGTCTAAATACGAAACGACTCACGACTTGACTTAGGTGAAATAAAACATGTATACTTGTAAGTTAGTCATAGCATATTGCTAAAATGAAGTTAAATTTACGTTTAAGTGGGGTCGTAGTCTAACTATATAATCGAGATTAGTAGCCCCTTATGAGTTAAGATTGCCACAATTTGATGAAATCGTGAATCACCTATTTTTCATCATTGTTTGTATATGTTCGCAGTACTGTTCAAAGGAATATAACACATAGTACAACTGTATAAGTATGTTCATATTTCACAGTTCGAATCCGTAAGAAGATCAAAAGTATGCAACACACTAAGACTTAGGTTAGTGCAAATTGAGTCTAAAACGGTGAAATAAGATAATGGGCCTACATATATGATCCATCACGACATCGGTGCTTATTAATTAATAAAAAAACAAACGCATTACCTACATCTAAATTATAATTAAAACATTGAAAATATAAAAGACGTGACATCAAATGACGTGCAATTATTGCATGATGTCTATCTACTAAATTTGATCATACATAGACAGATAAACTCTTAACAACATTTCGTCACATTCAACTTATCACATTCTACACAATTATATCAATAACCATTCAAATTATACGAAGCTTCATCTAACATCTTAGGTCAGTGTCTAAAACAATACAATCACAAACAAAATGGCATGTTGTTAGTCCATTTAAGTTACTGTAGCTCATAACATCTCTAATAAAACAATGCAATGGGTAATGTCCATTTAAAAGAGCAAATAAAAATAACGTATATAAAGAGTAATACTTAATTGCTAGCTACATTACAACAATTTTAAACTCGCATTTTAGATATGTATAGTTAAACTATTTTTTTTTCATGAATGTTATTTAACAATATTTTTTATTATAATTTAATTATGGTTTACGTTTTAATTATTAAAAAATTAAATTCATATTTTCAACATTAGTGCAACTACCATACCATATATTAGTAATCAAAAGACTTGTGGGTCAAATCATTCCGTATAAAAAAAAGACATTTTTAAATATAACGTAATAAATCAAAATATTTACAAAATATAGTAAAATTTCAGATTTTTATAGAATCTGAAATTTTGTTATATTTTGTAAATATTTTTTTTAAAAAAATAGTTATAAAGACATTTCTCACGTTTTTTGTATTTAAACTTAAAATGAATATTAATATTGGGGGAATTGTAAAAAAAATTGTAAAGAAAAACAAAATCAAATCGTTATAAAAGTCCAGTGGTTAAATTTGCAATTTTAGAAGTGTTGGCCCACAACCCAAAACTCCAAAATTGGACTAAATTGGTAATTTAAAATTATTTTTAAAAGACTTTATGACACGTGGCTGAGTTACCAAACAGGGCCAAATATTACTCGCCTTCGCCTATAAATAGCCACGTCCGCCATCTTCATGGAACCATTTTCATAGAGTTTCAGTTTCATAGAGAAGAAGAAAAACGATGAATGTCCCTGATCGCTACGAGCGCTTCGTCGTCCCGGAGGGCGCCAAGAAGTTAATTCTTGAAACCCTAATTTTGTTCATCATCTCTTTCATTACACGATCGATTTTGCTTTTATTCTATATACACTACAACCGTCTCTGTTATGATTTTCATTTCTGGACGGACGTCGATTTTGTTGAACATTGTAGGGTTTCATATGAGAGAGACACGAAGATCATGAATGCGGCGACATTTATATTAGAGAGAGAGGATCATACTATCGGAAACATTCTCCGCATGTAGGGGTTTTCTGTTGATCGGAGATACTTTCCGGCGATTTTAATTAGTTATTTCGTTTTTGTTTATTAACATGTATTAGATCTTTTTCAATGGCCTGAATAATTAGGCAACTTCATAGAGATGATAATGTGCTGTTTGCTGGCTACCAGCTTCCTCATCCTCTTAAGTACAGAATACTTGTTCGGGTTAGTTCTTCGATCATTTTTCCATTGCACAATTGTTATTCTATTGCATGAATGGTTAGATGAATAGTATTATGAGCATCTTTCCAAAGCAATTTTGTTGTTTGGTAATGACCGATCGAATTGTATTGCTTAATTAGTGTTGTTGATTTGTTCTCATAGTAATCGGTTATTTGAGATTGACTAATCAAATGAAATTTTTATCGACTGCCAGGGCAGACCAAAAACTTTTACAGGAAATTTCGAATTATACCTCTTACGTACTTTTTATGATGAAATGTTTGAAATCTCAACGTTTTTTTGTATCTTAGTCTTAGATGAATTAGGTGTCTCTCCTTCCCATTTTATTCGGTTCTTGGACTGGAGTTCATATAATCAATTTGCCTTATAGGAAGTGAAAACTTACTTGAATGCTTAAGCTCCTTATCCAATTACAGTAACATTTTCCTTTTTCACCCAGAAAGGTCATGAACTCCTGGGGAGAAAACCCTGATTATAAATTTCTTGAGGATGGCAAAGATTTTGAAGAGACTGATTGGTTTTGAATACTAAGATTTTACCTTAGCTTTATTATGGTCTGTTGTTGATTAAATTACAATTGGCCATTAAGTTCTTATCGTGTTCTTTTATCACAATTTTATTTTTTCGATGTAATTTTTTCTGTAGATACAAACTGCTAGCCAGTCTTCACCGATGCAGGCATATAATCAGGCTATCAATGATTTGGATAAGGAGCTCGACGTTTTGAAATACGAGCTTGAGGTAATGCTTTCACTCCCACTTGACTTTTTTTTTCTATGCAATTGGAGTGGTGTGAGTACGATTTGTTCTTATTCATTATGAGGGAATCCAGTCCTCTGATTATTTTGCTCTTAAGGTCTACACCTACTTTATTTTGTTTCTACTCTTATATTCTTAATGATTGATTTTCTTAGTAGAATATCCAACTTTCAATACATATGACTATGCTCACTTTGGCTTTCAATGGTTGGTTTAAATCCTTGGTCTTCACATAAAAACTTTTGTGGTCTTGTTAAATGTTCATATTACATTTATACTCCTACACGGATGGGTATAGTTTATAATACAGTTCCAGTTCATTTCAAATTATTTGAAGTTTTTGTTAAATGCCCATAATGAATTTAGACCCCCAACTTCAAGTGAGTACCCATCTCCATGTTAGGGGTCAAATTCAATAGTTGGTACTTCCAACTATTATAGCATATAAATATATAATTAACTACGATATTATTATTTCAAATCTCTATTTTAAATTTCTTATTGTTTGTGTTTATTATTTTCTACCCATCTTCTCTAAATTAGTTTTGAGCTAGAAAAACAAACTAATTATAGTTCATACTAAAATATTCTTCATCGCATAGACTATAATATCTAACTTAATGCTCCCAACATAACATCCGAAATTGTTTTTTTATACGAAAAAGAAAAAAAAAAAGAAGACAATGTCATCTTATATTATTATTTACATCTGTGATTTGATTCATGCAGGGTGAGATTTCAAGGTTCTCAAGGGCCTATTAGTTTGCCTTCCCAGGGAAAATTTGAACTCAACAACGTCGAGTTGTACGGCTACTTTTTAGTCTGGTTCCTTTCGACGGTGGGAGTTCTTGTTTTATTTCTTTCTTTCAAATGAAGTTCTAATTTTCATCCAAAAAAGAGGAACCATTTTAGTTTAGTATTAATTTTAAATAAATACTCTACTTTTATAATTATCATTGGTAATTGGGATGACAAACGTTTTTCTTTGCTTTCCATCTCTGCAAATTCTTCCACCATGAAAATTAAATTTGTTAACTTGTATAATATTATTGAATGATTGGCTTCAATTTGGAATATAAAGAAAGAAAGAAAGAAACTTAAAATGAAAAATACAGATATGGAAAATATTAAATAGGGATAAACTCAATAAACCCTAATTAATCTTAACAAACTCCCTTGAAAAGGGAGTAGAAACACTTTGAGTTTGTAAATGATGAATTGAAGTGACTCAATGACAAAACTGAAGAAACTTCCGAAGACAATTCCATGAAGAACTAGAACACTGAAACCTAACCTCTGGGCTGAAAACAGAGGCCTACATAAAGGTCATCCACGAAGCTTAAACAGGAACCTTCGTAAAGGTCTATACATAGACAGAACTTTGGGGCTACGGAGTACCCGCCAAGAACAGAAGCACCTAGAACTTTGAACGAGGTCGACTAAGCAATGAAGTAGATTGGTGGAGTTGGAAAACGGAGACGGAGATGGAATTGGTGGCGTTGAATTGCATTGTGGCAGATTTGGTCTGTCTCTGCTAACAGTACTATCGACGGAGATAGAATCAATGCGGCGAAAGCTTTAACAATAAAGAAACCATGATCACACCATTCACAAAGCTCAAATAAGGGATCGGATTTCAACGAACACCTTGAGAATGGCTGAAGATATTGGACAATCCACAAAGAGAACCACCATTTGCTATAGATGTGGCTTTATTTGATCCCACCATAAGTACTCGTGGATCTTACCGACGTGACAGTAGCGATAAGGAGCCAAATTGGGTATGACATAATTATTTATTAAATCGGCTTACACTTGTTCGATTTTTTCAATCTTAAAAATCGGCCAAACAAAATTCTCGGAATTCAAATTCTATTTCTTATCTTTGGAATTCTTTACAATGTACTAACATTAAATTAATTATTAAAAAATTTAAGACCTGATCTGACATTTCTAAAAGTTCAATAATCAAAATTTAGCCCTACGCTTCAAAAATACAAATATTTTGAAAGTATTTTGTGGGCAATTTTCCTCTCTTTGAGGTCTTTTTCAGTGAGTAGAGATCAAATGAATGCACGTATTGAATATCACAATCCCGGCACTCATAAAAGTTTATGAAATTTAATGATTGAGATTATTTGACTCAAAAGAATACAATGTGAATGCATTAACTCATGATGAACATAGTTTAACGAGAATAAAACAAAGATGATAGAAGTTTGATTAGAAAACAAATAATATGCATATGAGATGTGCAGCAAATTACTTTCGACTCACACGAATCGTCAGTAGTCAGTTAAAATGTGAACTCGCTTTGGTTTTCAATTAGTTAGAAATCAATGTTTTACAGAACAAGTTAAATGGTCAGAACTGTATATACTAGTCACAATTTCTACACTTCTCTATCAGTTCCAGCAACTAAAGTTCTACAGATCACTGTATTCCAATGCTACAATTAGCTTCTAAATAACCTATAACTACTAATCTCAACAGTTTCTTGACATCTACATTATTGAAAAGTCATCATCAAGTCCATCTAGTTCTCCTTTTAGATTGTGTTGATGGATGATCAAAACTGAGGTCCTAACAGAGAATTCAGACCCGGAGAGAATATCCCCTATAGGACCCAGTTCTGGACATTGTTGCCAATCATTCATCCCGAAAGTTAACACCGAGTTAACCTTCCCACCTCGACCTACAATTATGAGGGCGTATTGCCCTTCCAGTGATTTCAAAGTAGAATACGTCTCGGAGGAACTGGCCAGATGTTTTTCAACATAAGCAACATGCCCACCAGCCACATGCCGTTCGTAAAAATAGGCAAAGCATTCATCGTCTTGTCTCATTTCCTCTTCCTGCTCAGCCACGCTTATCCTGTAAGTCCCCGCTCTTCTTGCAGCATTTTCTGCATCGGCATCCACTAAGAATCTAATCACTGAGAGTTTAACTCCGGGATGCCTTGCTACTCGACCGGCGTAGGCTAATGCTTCTCGGTCGTCTTTACCGCCAATGAAGATGACTGCCACATTTTGAGATACATACGACCTTGAAATTTTCTCTACTGATCCAAGACCTCGATCCACTAGGATTCCCACAGAGCAGGGGGCATGCCTGAGAACCTGTTTGAATGAAATTTGTAAGCTACTGATGCATGAAAATGAAGCATTGATGACAATGTTTTTATGGATTTATGGAATACCAAAATCCCAAAACTTTTAAATCAACAATAATTTGCACTAAATGAACCAGTTCTAAGTTTCTAGCTATAGCAGAATTGTCAGTCCTTCAAAACTGTTACCTTGCGGTTTACATAGCGGAAAGCTGCTTGGCCCTCACTCAATGATCCGTCTCCACGCTGGCTCTTGTGGAATGGCAGTATGATAAGAGCTCCCATCAATTCCTCTGCCAAAATGCAAATGTCCTGAGCCATAGAATTAAATGTTGAGAGAGCCAACATTCTTCTAAGGGTAATCCCTTCTCCATTTTCATCTACATAGCTTTGAACTGCAGAAGTAACCTGTTCTCTCATTTGTGTCACTCCTGTGTGGGTTACAGTCACGGTGTCAACTCCTTCACCTTGAACTAATGTGGATGCTATTTCATCTGTAAGTTCAATCATGTCTGTAACATATACAACAACCCCAGGGTTAGCTGTCCCCCGAGAAATCTCCATAATGTTAATGGCTGCTGGAGTGTTCTGAGGTCCATGTATACATAACAAGATCTTAAGTTCACTTGATGGATCAAGCAATTGGAGAGCCATTCGATGTGTAGGCGTACGTTTCCTTGCCCTTTGGATTATATGAGCTACAACTTTTGGGGCATGCACGAATGTGAAGAAGATTACAATTACCATCACCATGCTCGTAGATGTAGTTATCTTTCCAGCCTGCATTTGTTCATCATTTCTAAGGTGATATAGTTCGATTTTAGTATAGTATTTATCAAGATAAAAGTGCATTAGCCGAAAGTGGTGAAGCCTTCAGCAAGTGTACTTACTGTTTTTGCAGCAATAGCCAAGTATATATGAAAATGGCCCTTCATGGTTAACAGCAGCCCAAGTGCTACTGATTCAGGCCAATGAAACCCCAAAATTGCCCCAGCAATGACAGTACCAACAACTTTTCCTATGGTTGCAATAGCAAAAAGCAGAACTAACCTCACCCAGGTCATTATTTGTCCAGGTTCAAAGTCAGTAAACTTGGATTCAACCCCCATCCAAAAGAAGAAGATGGGATAGAAAACGGTAGTAAGCAGGTAGTTAATTTTTCCAATTGCCCATCTTGATACTCTACCTTCTCGAGGTAAAAACGTTCCAGCTAAGAACGCACTGAGAATCGGATTGTAACCAAATACAGTAGGGCAGCAGCAAAGGAAGGCCATGAAAGCAACTGCAAGAACCAGGTGAGGACCTTTCATAGGTTTACCCTCGGGGTTTTCATTATTTACCCAGTTCATGAATACCGGTGAAACCTTCGCTGTCAGTACTGCCTGGATCAATAACAGAATGCCTAACTGAAAACCTTTTATAAAGGAGATGCGTGTCTCTTGGCATTTGCAAAAGAGATAACCAATACAGATCATGAGGGTGGATATAAAATCAGAATGCATGCCGGCAGCAATGACGAGCCGGCCTATATCTGACTTACCTATTTTAAGACTGGTAATCAAACGGGTTAGCACAGGAGAAGCTGTGCTAGAGAGGACAGTTGAGAGGGAGAGTATGAAACTGATCTCTTTTGACTTTGCAAAGCTAATAAATGGGATTACGGAACAGGCTAAGATGAGTGTTGAAATCATTCCAGCATAAGCTACCTTAGCATCACGTGTAGGTGCTTTGAAGAGTACATATGGATCCACCTCCAATCCCAGCACAAACATATAGCATATCATACCAAAGTCGACAATATAACGCAGCGTCTTAATCGTTGATATATCAAGTTGCTTCCTTATGAAGTTGCCAACAACCAAACCTACCTGTGTGTTGAAAGAAGAACATTAGAAATCAAGAAGCAATTAAATTAACACCAAGAAGGCAAGCGGTTAGCAAACCTTTTTGGAGGAAAAGAAAGACGCTTGGTATAAATACAGTGGAGCAATTTAGACCAAAACAAATAATATAATAATCATAAGGCAAAATATATGTAATGGTCTCTCATCTTTTTAGTTATTCTCAGTTTGACCTAAGATTAGTTAAGTCCTTCGTAAAAATGATTGATCGATCAACCATCATGGATTAGCTTAGTGGTAAAAAGTTCAATAATTGAACAACCATCAGGCGGTTGTTTCGTGAAATTAGTCGGGGTGCGCCTGGAATATCAAAACAAAATGATTGATTGATCATTGCACTATTGTTTTATGAACATCAAAGATCCAACTTATTCATCTTCCAAATTCGACTCACCCGTCAACAAAATCAAATTTTTCGAAGGGGCAAGTCCACATGTTTCCCCAGTGGCAAACTATGTCAATAAACCAATCGTTTAATGAGATATAAACGTGATTTTTATATCTCTACCTGGGAATGCAATTTTTTTTTTTTCGTGAGTGTCCGGGAGCAGGAAATGTGAATTTTTGAAACACCCAAGTTCTGAGAATTACATTATTCTACCAAAAACCAGACTCAAATCTCAGATTCTCACGAATCAGAAAATTCTACCAAAAGCAACCCCAAAATTTCAGGAATTAGATTATTCTACTATTTACGAGACCCTAAATCTCAATAACCAATATGAATTAAGCAGCGAGAATAAAAGAAGAGACTTACGATCGTATCAGAGGTAATGCGAGGTTGAGAAAATGGCCTCAAAAGATAATGCACGCCATTACAAAGACCCACCATGAGAAAGAAGCCCAAAATAGACCTAGTCGCCTTCCCAAAAATTTCAGTCAGCCGAATTTTACATGTATCATTTGCTAACGATCGCAATGGCACGTGAACCCCAGTCTTCGCCATTGTGTTTCTTCTTCTTCTTCTTCTTCTTCCCGGAACTCCCAATCACCATAAAATAAAAACCCTTTTCTGCTCTGCGAGAAGATGAAGAAAACAAAAAAAATTCTCCACCCTTCTCTGTGATGAAGTTTTTGTTGTTGATACTGTTTTTCCCCTTGGAAATGATGAAGGATTGCACCATTGTTGAATCCAACAGAGCTGTTTGTTGTTCGAGTGGCTGGGATTTTCACCTTGAATTAAGCAGAAAATGAAGGAGTAGTCTGAGGAGGGAAAGCCATGTAAGAGATCATAAACCAAATCCTTATCTTTCATAATTTTCTTAAATACTTTATAATATAAAATAGGTTACCGCTTTCTAGAAATTTGTTTAATTTTAATGCTTTCTATGGTCTAGTTTTAATTCCTTTTACTTTTAGTAATAATTTAAATATCTTTTTTATTTATAAACATCTTGAAAAATGATTGTAAATTACAAAATTATTGAAAAAATTTATAAAATATTATTAAAATTTGTAAATATTTTTGTTTGTATGTTTATATTTGAAAATATTTCAACATTTTTTTTTTTGAAATTATATTAATATATCGTATGAAAATTATTATATAATTTGTTGTATAATTAAATTTTGATAACTAAAAGTATAAAGATTAAAATGGAACCATTTTGAAAAATATATGGAATAAAAGGATAGTTTGGTTAATAAAATACTCTCAAAGTGATTTTGTAGTTTTAAAAACATTATTATCCATTAACTTCTAAAAGTTTTGAAATGATGTTATTGTTAGTATGATGATCATTTTTATATGCACAAATACTTTCATTTTCTTCTATTTATCTACTTTTTTGAATTGGTTTTCTTAACCATCAAATAAATTCAAAGCTAGACGTTAAAGTATAAAATTCTACAAAACGTCGTATATTTAAAAGCAATTTTTTTTCTTAAAACTAAACAAAACGATGAATCGTCAAATTCATAAAGAGTTGAAAATACCATTTCAATCGTCTTTAGGTCATTTGTACAAAAGTTCGATTTATGATCGAGGAATTAGCACCTCTACAATAATACAAATACCTTAATCATATCATGACCAGTTAAGTTGTGATTGAGTTAATCGTAATTATGTAGAATTACCTAATGATAAAATGACATTAGAATTACTTCAAATGTTTCGTAATGAAAAGGGATTCTTAGATGAACTATGTTCATATTAGCATAACTACTTTTTCCGCTATGGATATTAGACTTAAAATTTGTAAATAATAATTAAGGTAGGAAAAATAACATTTTATAAAAGCTATTTTACCACACATGTTGTCGATGCCAAATTTCGGCTAAGTAAAAATGTATTGACCTTCACGTGACACGTGACATCGACAGATGCATTTGTAATTTGGGGAAGGACTTGCAAACTAAATAAAGATGACTTTGATGCTAGGTTAGTAAGAGAATTATGTAATAGAGAAATAAGTCAAAAGTTTAAATTAACTCACATGGAGCCATAAAAATGGTGTATTTACAGGGGGATTTGAGATATGATTTATTTTTGTCAAACTAGAGTCATGATACGAGTCTCCTAATCATAGATATGATAGGTTGTCTCTCATGTTGAATGGATCATAGTGTGCCAAACGGAGAAGATTATCCTGACTCATCCTTGGTCAAGGTCGAGCGTGAGGAGGTTGGTTTAGGGTTTTGACCCATACCATCATCTTTCTATGACCCAAATAGGTCATAGATGCTTCGAACATTAAATAAATAAGGTTGATCTCAACCTCATCCTTGGCCGAGGTCGATCGGGCTACTTTGTCTAAAAGTTTCATTACCCTTTTCCTCAAGCCAATTTCTATCCATTATTTATCTTATATTGGATAACATGTGCAATAACCTTTACTACACAATATCCATAGACGAACGTAAAACCAGTTGTCCTAACACGCTCCAAATGGTCCCTTAACAAGCAAATTGACTGTAATTTAATTTGTAAGGAAAAGGATAAAAATATTACAAACTCTAAAATTCAATTAAGAGCATAGTATCGTATTTAAAATTAAAAATAGTAACGTCTATAACTACAAAGTACGGTGGCCAAAAACAAAATAACGGCTATGGGACGTTGTGAAAAACAGGATAACGATTAGAGCATATATATAGCCGAAAATGGAGGGAAAGGAAGAAGAAGGGTATAAAATGGCTTTGAGTTGCGCCATTTTTTGTTCGGTGGAGGCCTCGGAGATCCGTTGCTTTCGCTCTCTCAAACCGGACATCAATTATTCCACTAATTTCCGGAGGGATATTCAATACCATCACCGCAGGTCCTCCTCCCCAAGCACCCTTGCTAAGAATTTCATTCCGATTTGTTCGAATTCTGTCGATCGTCTGAACAACGATTGTACCACCGGTGTTGCGGACGGAGGTATCTGTGTGTTTTTGAGCGGCGCCATTTGGGATTCCTTCACATTCTTAGGGTTGAAACAATCATGGGAATGGTCACGGGTCAAGTAATGATGCCCGTGTTTGAAAGTTTGTGTTTCTTTTGCCCTGCATTGCGTGCGAGGTCGAGGCATCCCATTAAGCGCTATAAGAAGCTGCTCTCGGATATCTTTCCTCGCTCTCAGGTTCTCTATCTATTCTCCCTTTGCCAAAAATATATTGGAATTTTGTCAATTGCAATGCTTTTTTGGTTAGGAATATGTGTTGATCTCAACCCATTTTAGTCGAGCTCTGGCCCAGTTGTTGTATTGTATCGATTTTCTAGCCTTTTGCTTGTTCCATGGGCCGGTGGCTGGGATCGGATTTGCTATTGGTAGAGTTAAAAATTTTATGGTAGAGGCAAAATTTTATATTCTAAGCTTATTTATATGCATAACATTTCAAACGAAGATGGACGTTATTGCAGAAGAGATCAGTAAGGGACAATTCATTTCCCAATCCCCTGGCTTAATCTTTCAAGCCATTTTCCCTAAAAGGTTTCTGTACACTCAACATTGTACTATTTAATGTGGTATGACTAAGAGGACTAGTTACTAAATTATCAACAACAATTTTTATTAATGAGTCAGTGACGTATTGCAATTTACATAGCCATTTTTACTTTGAACCTAATTATCTGCTACTAAGTTTTCTTTGATCAAGGTTTAGCTTTTGTTATAGCACATGTAGCTTATAATGCATGCGGATGTTTTTCTTTTTGTACACCCATGAATTCTTTTATTTCCTAAGTTCGATTTTTCATTATAAAAAATAAAAAGGCGTGCGAGTGTTTTTTTTTTTTTTTTTTGTTCCTAAAAGGCCTATAAGTTCAATTTTCTATTTAAGCATCTGAGAATTTGGTTCTGAAATTGATTCTTCTCTTTCATGTTATGGCAGGATGAAGAACCTAATGACAGAAAGATCGGTAAATTATGTGAATATGCATCCAAAAATCCTTTTCGTATTCCCAAGGTGCCACTTACCTGAAATTGAATTATTTACCATAGTTCTTTTTTGTCCCTATTCACCTCACATATCTGAAGTTAAAGATAATGTGTAACAATAGTTGTGTGACATTAACTGTTATTGACAAGGAGGTTATGGAATCTCAGTAACCTGGAGAATGAAGTGCTGAACTATGTTGATACGAATCAAGCATTTTGCACTTCTCATTTTTCCCTTTGAGGGGATCATATAATGTAGGAGTTGATAATTGGAGGGTTTGTAGGAAACTTAGTTGTGAAATTTGGACGTTTTAGTCTTTTCATGTTCACTGGCTATAACATTGAGACTGTTTCCCAGTTTGAGGGGTCCAGGATTTTTGCTGTGCGAGCGTCTTCAATTTTTTCTGTTCTTTTGGCACACTTCAGCTTTTTGTCATTACTATAGATTCATTGCTTGTCCCCTTGGGCATGGGGCCACAGTTCTTTACTGATTTACCGTTAGTACACCCCTATTTTTATTCTTAATCATTTGATACTTTCATGAAATTTAATTTCTTTTTGCAGATCTCGAGTTATCTTGAGCAAAGATTTTACAGGGAATTGAGAAATGAGCAACTTCACTCTGTTAAAGTCATTATATGTATCTGCAGAAAGTTGTTGAGCTCTTGTAAAGAGCAAATGTGAGTTCCTTATTTAATCTTTTAGTAGAGTGAAATCTTTAAATATCATGTTCACTTTCTTGTATTGAGTTGAATCCCATTATACTTTAGTATGTAATTCTTCTCTAAAGTAGGAAGATTGAATTTGATTCGGTCAGTGTTGAGTGGAATCCTGCTATACTTCCTTTTCCTTTCTATTGATAAGGAATTTTTTTTGGGAAGAAGCCTCCTTAGGGAGGTTGTTTTAAACCCTTTGGATAGTATGGGCCTATTTATCGGGAACACGTTACATAATGATGCTCTCCTGGTGAAATGGTTGTGGCGTTTCATTCAGAACTTGATTTTTCATGAAAAAGTATTGTGAGTACGTATGAGCTTTACCCTTTTGAATGGGTCTCAGGAGGTAGTTTTTAAGGGCTCTTGTAAGGCCCCGTAGTCTGCTGTTGCCAGAGGTGTTCCTATGTTCTTTCAGTTTATTAAATGCTCTACTGGGGACGGGCTAAATACTCATTATCGGAAGGATTTTCTGTTGGAGAGAAACCCATGCATGTGCTATTCCTCATCTTTTCATTTGTTTCACAAGATGCTGCATTCTTTGTAGGGGTCTACACGGATTGGGTTGGCGGGCTTGTCGGGTTGATCGGGATGTCTACTCGAAAGACCTAAACAAGGTCTCCAATCCAATCCTTAAAATTCAGTTAATTATTATTATTATTTTTTATTAATCACAACACTTAAGTTTCTTTACCACAAATGTCTAATAACTAAAATTTCATAAAACTCAAATGTTAAATACCAAATATCCATGATATAGATTACCAACTTTAAATAAAAACAAACATTGTAACAATCTTAAAAGAAAAACATTAAAAATTAATCAATTATAGTTAGTCAAACATTAAACAAAGACAAATATATATATGTATATTTATACATATATATTAATATATTAATAAATGTAATTTGGGCTGCATTGGGTCAACAAAAAAAAAATTCAACCGAGGCCTAACCAAACCGAACCTAACAAAAATAGAAAAAATTTGACCCACCCAACCCTTACAGGGTAGTCCGAGTTGTTGGAGTTGTCAGCTCACTTGAAGATGGGATTTTAGATTTTGGGTTTCAGACCCCTCTGTGGGATTTTTTAGTAGGTGTCTTCTTTCAGTTTCGTTTTGCCCCTTCTCCTTTGGGAGTCCTTGCATTTTCCTCTTTTTGGAAGGTTAAAATTCCTAGGAAAATGAAAATTTTTGCCAAGTGGGAGAGTTGAATACTTGTATCTAGAGGCTTTCCTCCATGCTGTAACAACCTTTAATGGTGTGTTCTTTCTAGGAGATATGAAAGGGGTCATCTGCCTTGGGATGGTGATTTTGTTAGCTCTATATGGAATTGGTTCTTTACGACTTTTTGGGTTGCGTCAGCTTGTAATAATGTGTGTTGTTCGATGTTTAGGGAGGTCTCTAGAACCCCCTTTATTATGACAAAGAAAAGGTTAGTTTATTATATCTTATTTTTGGCCGTTTTGCTTCCCCCCCCCCC
>JBBPDJ010000001.1:14672828-14684611 GCA_037974625.1 Cucumis cinereus | reverse complement strand
TGGAAGGTGGTTAAAACTAATCTTCAGTATTTCTTGAATCTGATTTTCTTGTTGCAAAATTGTGCAAAGTTCGTTGTTCTTGAATGACAACCAATCTGTTTCTGTGTTTTTGAAATATAACAAACGTCCAACTACTCTTATTGCAAGAGGAGAACCTTTCAACTTTGCTACAATCTCCTTACCGATTTTGACCAAATTCGAATGCTCAAGCTCTTCTTCTTCGTTCAAGAATGCCATTTTTCTAAACAACACCCAAGAGTTGTCCTCGTTAAGATCTTTTAAGTGATGGATCAAAACTGTGTCAAAAGTCTGAGCTACTTGTAGATTACGGGATGTAACCAAAATCTTGCTTCCCTTGGCACCACCCATCAGAAATCCTTTTAAATCAATCCAATTCAAATGGTCTTCATTCCACACATCATCCATGACCAACAAGTATCTTTTTCCATCAATTTTCTCTCGAAGCTTACTTTGTAATTTGTCCAATGAAATGGGCTCAGGTTTCTTTTCGTCGATAAACTCTATCATATTTTCGACAATTGTTCTGACATCAAACTTTTCAGAAATACATATCCATAATTTCAATTTAAAATGTTTGTTTATCATCTCATCATTATAAACAGATTGAGCAAGTGCAGTCTTTCCTAATCCTCCCATGCCAACTATGGAAACCACTTCAACATTATCCTTTTTGGTTTTGGTATCCAATAGAAAATCTAAAATAACTTTCTTGTCATCATCCCTACCAATCACTTCTCCCTCAGGAATAAAAGAGGAAGTCTCTCGTTTCTTCCTCAACTCATCATCTTGTATCTCACGCACAGAAAGGTGAAGTTGAGCTTTATCATCAGCAATAGCATCTAGTTTCTCCCTAATTTTTTTCATTTTTTGACCCATTTTGAAACCAAATGAAATCTGATTAGATTTGGAGAAGAAGATACGTACTTGTTTGGTGTTTCTTCTATCTTTGGTAAGAACTTGTCTTCTTAAGGTTTCATATGAGAACTCGTCAATCAAGTCATCAATGTCATAGAAAACATCTTTAATCTTTGAAATCCAATTCTTGACTGCGTGGCTCTTGGACTGTTGCTTCTCTGCATCGAGAAGCACGGCTTTAATAGCTGAAAGAGTGTTTTGGAGTTTGTCAAGCTCATCATTGACTCCCCATGGAGATCCAAGTTCTCGGAGTGCGGAAGAGCCCAATTTAGTGATAACACTTGCAGCAACATGGAACAGAACTGATTCCGCCATGGATGAAAAATGAAGGCTGAGAAGAAGAGGTTATGGAGTGGGATGGGAATTAGGACTTCGATGCATTTTTTATGGTTACATATAATGCCCTTCAATTTTATACGTAATATTTGTTTAGTTTTTTTAGTTGACATCAAATTCAAGTTTCAAAAATCCGTTAGATACAGTAAATTAGACTCGGGCCCTATTCCTATTAGGATAAGTATAAATGTTTAGACCCGACGAAATTTAAAACTTTATCGACTAAACTTGTAATTCTACCGAGTAAAAATCAACTGTGAGACGCACACAAATAAAGTAACGAACAAAATCATAAATAACATGAATATAAATACAACTTAAGGTTTTGAAAGCTTCGTCCCCTAGCTTTCGTAAGGTTTTCGGTCATTGAGACCTCCATACTCAGTTACGTTGTTTGAAGTCTATTCAAGACATTCAAATAAATCTCGACCTTGACTTAAAGTTTCTCACATATAACAGTTGTACCAGAGACTCAACACAAAAAACATTATCAATTTACGAGGTCCCTACATTTTTCCAACTTAATTTGAGATTTTTAACCAACTATATATCTCCTTAGGTGTGTATATATCTAAAAGGAATCAAGCAAGTAAAAACAATAAAAATAAACTATACCATGCTATCATTTGTGACGTGGGAAAATCACACCAAATAATTGATTATTTGTAAAATTGATAAATATAAAATATTGATGAAGTCAAAGGTAAATTAGTTTGGATGGAGATTGTTAAATGAATAAAATGTTGACTATGTCATCCATTGACTTTATATCAAAATAATGATCATTCGGAATTAAAATGTTGATGTTGATGTATATAGATATTAAATTTTAATTTTATTAATGTATAAACATCAATACAAATAATTGATTATTTGTAAAATTGACAATCTAAAATATTGATAAAGTCAAACGTAAATTGATTTCGATGGAGATCATTAAATGAATAAAATATTGACTACGTCATCGATTGACTTTTCAAATATCAAATAATGATCATTAAATTAAAATGTTGATGTTGATATATATAGATATTAAATTTTAATTTTATTAATATATAAAATTAAAAGTTCATGGTTGTAATGGTAAAATTCTATATTTCAAGGGTTATTATACTTTTTATTTTTTTAAAAAAATTAAAGTGGTGTAGGGAGTCAGTCAATGGTTATGCTGTAAACAAATTGTGTTTTATTTGAGGGATGGGTTTATGGTTGTTTTCTATATATTTAAAAAAGGAAAATTTGGAAGAATGACAAATTTTAGAGGGGACGATTAGAAAAATGACAAGATTTTTTAGGATTAAGAAAAATAGCAAATCCGGTGATAATAATAAACTGTGAGGAGTTTCTGTGATAATAATAAAGTTCATCTCATCAGAGTGAAAACCTCCCAGATGTAGGCTAGATTGCCAAATTGGGTTAACAACATCTTGATGTATGTCTCTCTTTATTTGAGTGTTATTATATTGCATCTATACTTATATTATTAGTGTAACTACTGATTGCAAGGTCCTAATCAGTTTTCAATGAACAATTTATGCAATTTTATACTTTTTATTTTTATTTTTTAAAAATTAAAGTGGTGCAGAGAGTCAATGATCATGCTTTAAACAAGTTGTGCTTTATTTGAGGGATGGGTTTAGGGTTTTTTTCTATATATTTAAAAAATGATTGGATTCGTTTTTTGAAAAGTCAAAGATATGTTAGAAATAGAAGTTTTAAATGACAAAAGATTCTTAAAAATAATTTAAAAATATACAAAAATATCATAATTTATATGTTTGATAGACTTCAGTACATCAATAAAAATGTTGAAACTTGTCATGTGAAACTAACTTGGTAAGCATATGGTTAGAAATAACATGATTTAAATAAACTGTAAAGTATATGGACTAAAGTATAATAAATTAAAAAATATAAGGACTAAATTGTTATGAACGAGGACAAGAAGATGTTCAGCACTTGTTTATGCTAATTCAAAGGGAGAATTCTGGGCCGTTTGGCAATGACAAGAAACGGAGGACAAAATCAATGGGAAGAAGGTGAAGTTTCCTAAGTTCATTCTGTAAGAAATATGTCAAAAGAACTGTGCAAGCAAAACCCTAAGTTCTATTCTAACACCATTATCATAGAAAAACATAGGAAGATAATAATTATTAATTCAACATTTGAGTGGTGGTTATACGGACCTCTTAATTCTAGGGCACTTTGCGCGAGGTTTGGAGTTCGCCATAGCGTAAAGCTTGGTTGAGCTTTTTTGCATGTAAGGACTTCCATAAAGTTTTAAGAATATTTTTGGAATTAAAAAAAAAAAAATTAGGGATAACTTTGACAAAAGTGCAAGGTTCAGTTAAAATAGGGCAACTTGCCTTCTCCCTTACGTTAGTTACTACCTTAGTCGCCGACGGCTTCTCGACGCCACTGCTCGCAGATAAGTGGACTTTCTGACCGGCCGGTTCCCTTTCTCTCTATCTATCTACATTTGAATTTATCATCCATGATCCATAATTTGCACTCCACTGGTTGACTTCGAAGTATGGTTATGGTAGTTATTTTTTGGGCACAAGTGTTTGATGTAAAAGAAAAGCAAACTCAATCATATCATTCAATTTCAATGGTAAAGATTAAACTAAAATTGGGAATTAGTTCTATATATGTCTGCCTAAAAATCAGTACAAAGCCATTTTGTAAAATATTATATTATCCATTAAAATTTGCTTCTAAAGTACTTTCAAGCAGTTTACTCAGATAAAAATCACTAACATTAGAGATCAATCTACACAATTGTAGAATTACTACCATCAAAATCGGTAAAAAGATTTAAAGTCATAGGAAAACAACTAAATTGAAATCAAACAAATATAATAAAAACAATTGATCTATATTATACAATCTCTAGAACGTAAGATTGTATGTGTTTGAGGTGTAGAGTTGAGTAAAGATGAGTTGGGATGTCTATGTGGTGCTAAGTTGAGTTGAGTCAGAAAAGTCTGTGTTTGAGATGCATGTCCGACTGAGTTGAGTTGATATTACAAACAAATGAAAACTTTTCATATCTATCTAGCTCGCAATCATAAACACTAAAAAAAAGCTTAAAAATTGAACAAGGTTTTGTTTTTCTTTCTTGAAAAATATAACATATTTTAAACACAATTTGAACACTCAATTGCATAACAATTTCATTTACATCTCGAAAACATGTCATATTTAAAAAAAAAATGAACATTTTTCTACTCCCTAACCTTCAATTTTTAACCCTCAATTAATCTTAACTCAACCATAAATGTCAGTAGAAAAAAAATTAATTCTTATGTTGTTTTTTGCCCATTAGTAGGAGGAAATGAACAATTAGCTTGGGCCCTATGCTAAATATAACAAACTATATAGTTAGATTAAAATGAAACTAAATGCAAATAAAAATGAAACTAAACCGACAATAAGATATCTTCAACGGTGTCAACAAAAAGCATATCTTCATAGGTTCGAAATGAATTGGATCAAATCACCGGGACTTAACGAAGACAGAGTAGAGATGTGATCTAAAAGAAGATGTATGAAACCACATCAATGCAACATATGTAATATAAAACTCTAAAATTTGAAAATTAGGAACTCAATTAGTGAACTCCGTCAATTTAACAACAACAGAGGGAATGAGAATGATAGATTTGGATTACCCTTTGGTCGAAGAGCAAGAGAGAAGAAGAACCAATTCCTCACTCCAAGTTCGAACACTCCACAAACAGTGATCAAATTTATCTGAATATTCTTGGAAAAAATTCCTGAATCAATAGTTGCAAAAAAATGGTGATAAAGCTCTGTGATCTAATTTTCATTGATAGAAAACTATAAATCTTCACAATATCAAAAACTTCTCTAAACAACTGAAGACAATACTTAAATAGTCTATAACAACACTAAATTAACTCTACTTAAATATTATTAAAAAAGATAAAATTGGATAATATCAAATTACATCATAATTATTAAATAAAATTTAATTAATAATTTAATGTTTTGTAGACAAATATCTAATATAATTTATTATAAAAGTAAGGAAAAAAACGAAATATAAAATAGGAAATAATAACGTTATGAAAATGGATAAAGAGAAATATACAAGGAGAGAAAATTGTTTTGCATACCTGATTGAAGTTGGTAGATTCATCGAGAAATATATCGTCAGATGGAGATATGGGCGATCTTAGACCAATCTTTTCCGCCGTCTCTCGCCCTTTTCTGTCCATATGTTACAACCTCTAAAGCTTATGTGCTCTAAATCATTCATGTGTTGAATCCCTTCTGGTAGCGAAGTTAGCTTTTCGCAACTAGAAATATACAAACTTCTAAGTGAGGTGAGGTTGCAAATCCAATCTGGTAAGCTCTTTAAATTTCCACAAGACAATAGAAAGAAACGTTGAAGAGCAGTCATATGTTGCAAACAATCGGGCAAATACTCTAATTTAATCATAGACCAAAGTGTTAGACTGGAGAGATGTTCAAAATTTTTCCATGGTACAACAACCAACCCATCCTTTGAATGACGAATTTCCAATGAATTCAATTTAGGTGCATGGCAAGACTTCAAAATATGTAGAGGACAACCATCAATCACTAATCCAAGAAGGCAAGGAAATAGTATTGGAGATTCCGTTGAGGTTGTACCCTTCCACCACCTCTTCAACTGAGGCATCCCAACAATGATTAATTCCTTAAGGAATGGAAATAATATTATTGGGGATTTTGTTGAGGTTGTACCCTGACACCATCTCACCAACTTAGGCATGTAAACAATGTGTAATTCCTCAAGGGATGGAAAAAATGTTGATGAAGAAACAATATCACCATTAATAATGTACTCGATGCTGGGTAAGTCTATGAGCCAAATACGCTTGAGATAGGGAAATTGATCCAGTCGAGGAAGATTTTTCAATCTTTCACAACCTTCAAGATGTAGAGTGACAAGACAACCAAGTGAATTAGAGGATACCCAATTACATAACTTCACTCCTTCGTATTGTTTTATAGATATCCTTTGAAGATTTGAATGTGGTTGTAAACAATCTAAAACACTTTCGTTGATCACATCATCGTCCAAGTCTCCAGTTGTAGGCTTATGATAATTATAACGATAGTGACGATCTCGCCCGACGAAATGATAACTATGTCGTTGCAGTACATTACATGATATGCTCCAATTTAACTCCAACTCTTGAAGATCTGACTTTAGTTTCAAGAACTTACCCTTTGTTTGTCGATCAACACTGGTACAAAATTTCAAATTTATAATGCTTAATGTTCCTTTCAACTTGGTAAGTCCATCCAACTCATTTAATTCACCACCCTTATTCACTCCTAATACAAATCTATCCATTGTTTCAAGATTTGTCAACTCACCTAATCCTTTTGGCATATGAGTGAGAGCGGAACATCCATACAAATCAAGATGCTTAAGATTGATCAACCTTTTCGTATCTTCCGGCAATTCCTTCAAACTATAACATCCATGGAGATTAAGTGTTTCCAAATTAATTAGTTGAGTAATAGAATTTGGAAGGAATTTTATATGATTACTGCCAGAAAGATCAAGTTGCCTAAGATTGATCCAATTTTCAACATTTTCAGGCAATTCTTGTAATTGGATACAATCCCTAAGGATAAGTGCTTCCAATTTACACAACTCAGTGCTAGAATCTGGAAGGAATTTTAAATCCCCATTATTAGAAATATCCAAATGCTTAAGATTGATCAAGTTTCTTATATCACTGGGCAAATTTTCTAAACCAGTTGAGTCTTGTAAGATAATTGTTTCTAAATTATATAACTTCGTAATCGAATTTGGAAGATTTTTAATATTTAAACCCGTAATACTCAAATACGTTAAATGTTTCAACTTACAAATCAACGCCCAAAACTTTGCATTTGGATGTACCCTCCACAAATTGAAGTGCAATGTTCGTAATCGCAAATGATTCTGAAATATTTTTGCTAAGTCTGATGGATAACCACGAACATCATATAGCATACAAAATGTCCTCAAATTAGTTGCCTTGGATAACACCAGAAGTTCTTCATCACGATCATAACATTGTTTCGATGAAAAATGATGAGTTCTTTTGTCGATGACAGTTCCATACAGTCCATGCACGCACTCATTATCCATTATCGAACAAGCAAGATCATGCATCATATCATGCATCTTACATGCTTTTATGTCTCCCCTTTTATCTTTTGTAACCTCTTGAAAAAATGACCTTGCTAGCAACTCCATAAAATAATCATCACCAATATCAATCATCTTTTCGTCCCATTTGTTTGAATGAAACCTTGTGCACTCCATAGTCGTATCAGATCATCTTTTTGAATCTCATAATCTTTGGGAAACAAAGCACAATATAGAAAACATTGCTTCAAATTAGCTGGGAGATATTTATAACTGAGCTCAAAAATCAATCGCATTTCTTTTACATCGTTTTGTCCTTGTTTCAGAACTTGGTAAAGTTCCATATCCTTGAAAGACAGCCAAAATCTTTCTGATTTGTTATCTTTTAAAAGGCCTCCAATTGATCTTATTACAAGAGGAACACCTTTTAACCTTAACAAGATCTCCTTACCAATTCGGATCAAATTTGAATTCTCAACCTCCTCTTGATTATCTACTCCTTTCAAACCAGTGATTCTTTGAAACAATAACCAAGAATTCCACTCGTTCAAAGTTTGTAAATAATGCAAGAAAGTAGCGTCAAAAGTTTTTGCAACTCGTTCACTGCGCGTTGTGATCAAAATCCTGCTACCCTTTGCACCATCCATCAGTAATCTTTTCAGATGTAACCATTCCCCCTTTGTCTCATTCCACACATCATCCATGATGAGCAAATATTTCTTTCCATCAATTTGGCTTCTAAGTGCCTTTTCTAATGTATCCATTTGAAGAGACGAGTGAAGAATGTTTCCAGTTGCAGATTCTATTATCTTTCGGATAATAATATTTAGATCAAATTCTTCAGAAACACACACCCATAACTTCAACTGAAATTGATGACTGATCCTATTATGGTTGTAAATAGATTGTGCAAGGGCAGTCTTTCCTAATCCTCCCATTCCAACAATAGAAATTATTGTAATATCCTCAGTCGTGTTGGTATTTAATAGAAGATCTATGACTGCATTTTTATCATCATTTCTACCAATCACTTCCTCTTGAGGTATGTAAGAGCCAGTCTCTCGTCTTCTTCTCAACCAATCAACATGTCTTAGTCTTGTGTCTATCATAACTGGCTGACTAGAGAAGCTAAATTGATTTTTATCATCATTAATAGCTTTTAGCCTCTCTCTAATTTCCTTGATTTTGTGAGCTATTTTGAGACGGAAGACAAACTGAATAGATTTGGAGAAGAAAATACGTACTTGTTTGGACTTTCTTCCACCTCTAGTAAAGATTTGTCTCCTTGAAGCTTCATAAGAAAAGTCGTCCATTAGATCCTCGATGTCGTAGAAAGCATCTTTAAGCTTTGAAATCCAATCCTTAATTGCATGACTCTGGGATTGCTGCTCCTCTGCATCCACAAGCACGGCTTGAATGGCAGAAACAGAGTTTATGAGTTTGTCGATCTCATCATCAACACCCCACGCCAATCCAATCTCTCGGACTGCGGAAGAGCCCAGTTTGATAATGATGTTCGCAGCAACGTTGAAGAGAATAACTTCGGCCATGGATGACAAAGAAGGAAAGATTTGAAGAAAGGTTACTCAACAGAAGGTAGTTTTGCAATATATAATGTCATTAAGTGATTTTTTTTTCCATTTTTAATTTAATATCCGTTTGGTTTGGCTATTTGAATTTCTTTCTTACAACCTCATTTGAAGTGGACATGTTAGTTGAATTAAGCATTTTCCTTTTAATAGTTTAGTTGAATAGTGAAAATAAAAAGTAGAACTCGATTTAATAGTTTTTTTTCTTCTTTTTTTTTTTAGTTTTGTATTTTAAAAAATTGTGAACATGAGATATACTATTGTATTTTTAAATTCGCAACCAAACACATAAATTTTGAATTTTGAATCCAATTTTCAAAATTTTAAGTTGGAATCATACGTGTTTTCGAATACTATAAAAAAAATAAGAATTTGTTTTTATTTTTCAAAATAATTTTTGGATCACGAACCAAAAAACTTTAAAAAAAATCAAGTTAAAAACAAAAAATTGTTCTTTAAAATATTAATGCAAGTTGGAATATTGATTGAGAGTCGGCTTAGTTATTGATTAATCAAATAATAAAATACATAATTAATTAGGTAAGGTTTAAATGGATAGGTATTGAATGTTTGACATAATTAATGTATCTTTTTCAAGTAGAATAATTACTCTTTGTATGTAAAATATATTTTGATTCATCAAAATTTGTAAAAAAAGTTAGTATTAAATAATTACACAATTAATTGTAGTCATAAATTAAATTTAGTACTATTTAATATATTGTTATATTAATTAATATTGAATCAATTAAAACACAAATTAAATTTCTTTTCTTCTAAAGAGATTGTTTTTCTTCAACATTCATAATATCTTAATATTTTTTTACAAACGTGTATTGTATTAAAGTGTGGAGTGGTGGAATCGAACCTCTAACATCAAGTTTGATAGTACAAACATTTTGTAAGTTGAGTGACATTCATGTTGTCAATCAAAAGCTTAAAATTTGATTGGCTAGCTTTTTAGTTATTAATAAACAAGAGGTCAAGGTGAACATCAACATTTTTTGTAGTTCAAGAGTTGCAACGTGCAAGATATGATTTATGAGATCGAACCACCCAACGTTGGAGAAAAACTATTTGTATATCTACTAAGCTATGCTCGAATTTGTCCATTTGAACACAACTTTGAAAATTAATAATATAAACTTTTGATTTAACTTTTTTTTAATTTAAAATTTAACTTGTTTTGAGACAAAGTTGAAATATAAGAAGAGAATTGTAAAGATTGTAAATAACAATTATAAGAGTATTAATAACTCGTTGAGTTCTAGAAAAATACTCATGAACTCTGTAGTTTGTTTCAAAAATATTTCAAAACTTACAATAAAGATTCTGAAAATAATTAAGCTTAAAATAACCATTATTGTTAGTTTTGGATAGAAATCATTAATACTTTACTAAAAAATAATTCAAAAGTTGAAGAACGACCTTAAACTTAAACATTTGAACATTTGAACATAAAATAAATAAAATAAAATAAATAAAATAATAAACTTAAAATAAAATAATAACATTTGAACATAAAATAAATAAAATAATAAACTTAAAATAGAATAATACATTTGAACATTCAAAAGTTGCAATAGTGTCCTGCGACCTTAAAATTTAATTTGGAAAATGTATTTTCCGTTAATATAGGACATTCTTTATTTTCTTTTTCCATTTTCTAAATTCTTATTCTAATTTTCTCCCCAACCAAATATCACACAAAAATTTGAAGCTAAAGCATGAAAATCTCATATATAACTCCACAAAGTCCCATAATAATCAATATATTCTTTGAAAACCCAACATGACATCTCCTTTTTTTTTTTTTTTTTTTTTTAGAAAAAGGAAAAGAATATTAAGTGAAATGGGGTTTTAAAGCAAGGGACTGATTCTCAACTAAAAATAAAGAAAACGTATTTTTAATATTTTCTATTTAGAAGTAAGGATAATTGCAATATTAGAAGTAAGGATAGTGGCAAATATTGCAATTATGCTTGAAGTATAAGTTAACAAAATTTAGATTTAGCTTTTAAAGTCTACTTGTGATAGACCATATCGTTGATAGCAATCTATAGACCATAGAGCAAATAACAAATAAATTTGCTATATTTGTATTTCTTTAAAAATATTGTTATGAAATTCATTATTGTCCTTAAAAGTGCTATAAATTTCAATTACTCTTGCTTTTAACAATATTTTAATCTTACACGCAAAAAATATGTCATGAATAGATTTTGTGACAAAAACTATTTTCAGTGTCATGTATTGACTATATTTTACTTTTTTGTTTCCTATAAAAAAGTAACAATTAACGACAATTACAATATACATCAACTCTGTCTTTATTAACCAAATAATGCGAGCAAAGTTATCTTAAAATTGAAAAATGTTTGGTATATATAGATAATGAAGCGTCAATTTACATTGTGAGAGTAAATATTTGTCTTTATTTGTCATGCTTTCATGCTCTAGGCTTGTGTCTGAAACCTGAAATATCGATATAAATTAAATATTAATCACAAACATGTCATCCAAATAAATTTTCAAAATTTACTAATATCAATCAAATGTCTCGTAAATTAACATTTAATATTAATAGTGGATTTAGAACTGGTGAAGGGTCAAGAATATTTCATTATTAGAAATTCCTGGAGTACAAAATGGGTATTTCAAATCTTCTCTTTTGTCACTATATAAAGTGTTTAGGGTATTGAGCAATTACCATAAACACCATAATATTTGTTCTTTGTTGCCTTCAAAATCATCTAGAAAAA
>JBBPDJ010000001.1:14659768-14672728 GCA_037974625.1 Cucumis cinereus | reverse complement strand
TCTCCCTCGGGAATAAAAGAGGAAGTCTCTCGTTTCTTCCTCAACTCATCATCTCGTACCTCCCTCACACGCACAGAAAGGTGAAGTTGAGCTTTCTCAACCGCAATGGCATCTAGTTTCTCCCTAACTTCTTGAATTGTTTGACCCATTTTGAAACCAAAAGCAATCTGATTAGATTTGGAGAAGAAGATACGTACTTGTTTGGTGATTGTTCTATCTTTGGTAAGAACTTGTCTTCTTAAGGTTTCATAAGAGAACTCGTCAATCAAGTCATCAATGTCGTAGAAAACATCTCTAAGCTTTGAAATCCAATCTTTGACTGCGTGGCTCTTGGACTGTTGTTCCTCTGCATCGAGAAGCACGGCTTTAATGGCTGAAAGAGTGTCTTGGAGTATGTCAAGCTCATCATTGATTCCCAATGACAATCCAAGCTCTCGGACTGCGAGAGAGCCCATTTTGGTTATCATGTTTCCAGCAACGGTGAAGATAATAGATTCAGCCATGGATGAAAGTTGATCAGTTTCTCTAAATTCAAAAATTTTGGAGGAACACTCAGCAGAGAGGTTATGGCGTGGGAATGAGAATATGAAGCTAGGCAAATATTTATAATGTGCAACTGTTGTTTCAATTGATATTTGAATGTATTAATAATCAAGATGTCTTTAGTATAAATCCTCCTATCCCAATCATTATTACAAAAAGTCAATTTAAATACTTTTAAAAAAATAATGTAATTATTATAAATTTTAGTATGTGACAAATTATGGTTGGACGACCAAGTATCTAATAAATGTCTACCTATTTTTGTTATTAATATTGCAAGGTTTAAGGGACCTGGTCTTCTCTATACAAACGTCAAGTTTTCACCTATGCACTTAAACAATTGGTGATTGGTGTTACTTAAGTAGTGTTGATATTGGTTCCTTCCTATATATATAATACTAATAAATTTGATTTTTCTTTTTATAATTAAGCATTATGTTGCATTTATTAATTGACTTAACATAATTCTTTTTCTCCAAGAATATCTAAATTATTTATATGATAAAATATTTTACTTAGTTGTTTAGATATTCTTTGAAACATATTGTTTTTTTAAAGGAATTAAATCTTCTAAGATTTAGTGTGTATATAAAATCTCTCTTGGTTTGACCTAGAGGGTGCGTAGCTTTTGTGATCGTGAATTAGAGAGAAAAAAGGTGTGTTTCGCTACGTTCTGGTACTTCATACTTTAAATATACAGTTTGTATTTCAATCTTCCAACTTGTGAGTTTAGTCTACAAGGTGTGGAAGTTTGTTTACGTTGTGTGAACCTCTTGAGGGGGAGATCTCTTTGACAAACATCTTGGAGTACTTAAACAGGGGGAGCCTGTAATCATATGAGATTATCGGTAATACAGTAAAGACAGATAGTCAGACGAGTTGGTAATTCGAAGACGGGAATTAGCAGAGAAGACATCTCTGTGTGATCTGTGCTACTGTAGTTATTATCCTATGTTATGACAAGAGTTGTAAGTTTATGAACTTTGAGAAGTTTCTGATAATAACAATAAAGATCTCATCAGGGTGAAAACCCCCCCGGACGTAGGCTAATTGCCGAACTGGGTTAACAACGTTCTTGTGTTTATTCTCCTTATTTTGTGTAGTTATTCAATTGCATCTATATTGATATTAGTATAATTACTACTGCAAGATCCTAATCAGTTTTTCACATTACTTAAATAGTGTTGATATTGATTTCAGTAGGTGAATATTTTAAAACTAAAATTAGGTCAGGTTTGATAATTATTTAGGTTCTTTCGGGCAAACATTTCGATTTTGTTTTTGTTTTTTATATTTTTTTTTAATTGAAAACAAAAACTATATACGTTTGGTAAACTTTTTTTTTTCTGTTTTTGAAAAACAAAATGTGTTTTTTTAAAGCTTCTTTTCTTTTCATAGTTTTAAGAACAAGTTTCTTGTTTAAAAAATCAAAAGTAAATTAGTTACCAAACACACCTGTTTTCTGAAAATTATTTGCAAAAACAAAAAACAGAAAACAAATTGGCTATCAAAGAGGCATTTATACTCTGTTGGGAACATTTTTAGAAATTTTAATTTATGACAGTTTCAAATTAATTTTTGTTGTTTGTTATCACAGGAAAGATAATGATTTCAAAATCCAAAATGATTTCAAATCTTGTTTTTACTTAAAAACTTTCTTGGCCAAATTGGTCGGATTTTGTAGAATTTAAAAGTAAATTATTGACCTAATCATTTTCTAATTTTTAATTAACACATTCATAGATAAAAGCCTACATTAGTAAATTCTTAACTTTCTTTTCTTTTTCAATTACCATCCAAACATCCAATTTTAAATATATTTCTTTAAAATATTTCTCGTTTCAAACAAAATAAAAAATTTAAAATTATTTCTCACATTTCAAATCATAAGATTTAAAATCATTTATTCAACTTTCTTGAATCCAAACTAAGGATTAGTCTCTTATTTTTAGTTTTTAATTACTGAAAATCTGTTTTTAGTTTTTAAAAAACAAAAACAATATATATTTGGAAATTGTTTTTGGTTTTCTGTTTATATAAAATGAAAAACCAAAACTATGTTTGATGTTTTTGTTTTTGAGATGACCGCTCACAATCGTCATATGCAAGCCTACTAGACAAAGGAGTATTCGAAATGTAATATATAGGAGGTAGCATGCCACGGGCAGGGCGCGGGGTACCATTATGTGCCCATGTTCATAGTTCAAGCACAATTCATTGCACGTTGGCATATGCTGATATAAGACATAAATAATATATCAACAACCTACTAGGATCACCTCCAAGACAATAAACCAATCAATAGTACTCCAATACACCACAAATTAATCATCAAGCAATCAACCAATAATGAACAACATAACAATAAACCCTAAAAAGTTTGGAAGACTAAAAACAAATAACACACGAATTATACACATAAATCCCTTTCGCTGTGAGGAATAAAAACCAGGGGACTTGTGAGGAGTAGTCCACCCTTGTCACCTTCTCTTACTATGATAAAATTGAGTGAAAAATATAACCTAAATCAGTCGTACAAAGATTTACAATAACTCAATAATACTTTCGGACATAAGAGATCAACGTTTGAGAGATAAAAAGAATGAAAACATCACCCAGTTTACAGAATCTATTAAACAAATCCGATATCAAAACGACTATTATATTCAACCGTTCAAAACAAGAACCTGTGTATTCCGAATAGGGTCTTTTCATTAGGTCATCACAGCTTAGGGGAAAAACCCTACGCTTTGAAGACAAATTAACCCATTTAGCCCCAATTGAACACATAACACAACATATTTTGGCCTTAGAAAACACAAGTTTAAACATAAATTAGTCTTTGCTTGTGGAATAAGCGATTGGACACACCTACAACATATGCTTGGGGGATTGGGCGTGGTCAGAGGCCCATGTTCCTACGTCGGGTGAAAAGAGAGAATGGGATGCCGAGTTGAGCTAGAAGAATGGACTTGCTCAGAGAATCCTCCCTCATCGATAGATGTTTATAGACTTATTTTTTTAAAAGATTGCAAAAAATAGATAAAGCAAAAAATGTAGATTAAACAAATGTTTATAGGTAGAATTATAAAAAACAAAAAATTAAATGATTGTCAAACGAGGACCGAAGAATTAAAGATCGAACATGAGTAGGCAAAGTGACAAGTAACTAGCCTAACCGATGAGCCACACGACCATTCCACATTCAAAATCCATTTAATCTTATTTAACAATCACAACAACATGTTTTTAAAAACGGAAGCACAATTTTAAAATGACATTTTTCCCTTTTAAAATTTCTTAACAAATTTTAAAATATTTTTCAAATTAGAAAAACAGGAAACTAATTGAATATCAACAATCTAAATGATAATCAAATGGCCCTAAATTATAGATTTATCTCTTACACTTCGATCTTAATTTCAATCTCATCCATATGCTTTTAAATTTTTAATATATACCAAATAGAGAAATAATAAATTTCTAATACATTTTGCTTGTCCATGATTGTGTACTTGGTTTGGTTTATGCGTATTGAATTTAAGTTCCCATACAGACCTAGAAGCTACGTGGGTAGCATTGACAATTTTTCATGCTACTTTCTTATCGTATGTCACATCAATATATTTTTTAAAATAGAATGAGATCAACTGACAGACTGTAAGATCTACAAATATTTACGAAGACAAATTTATATTTGCGAAGACAAATTTATAGTGTGAATAAAAAGATACAGTACTTTCCAAATATCACAAAAAAGTCAATGTGTCCGTGTGTATATGTAATAGGAATTAATCAATATACTATGATGCTATCAATTTTAAGTGGAAAACCACACCAAATTGATTGTTATTTTATTCTTAAATTGACGATTGTGAAGTCAAGGTAAATTAGTTTCGATGGAGATCATTAAACGATTAAATAGTTGATATGTCATGAGTTGACTTTTCAACCTTGAAAGAATAACCATCACTCAAAATCAGAAATTAAAATTATAGATATCAAATTTTTAAAAAAATGTCTATTTTGTAAGGTGAAAAAAATAGCAATTGACTTATTTTAATAGATTTCTAAAGCTTTTTTGTATTCGAATTGTATTTTAAATTTGAAGTACTATAATAATTAAATGCAATTAGTCTAATTTTAATTATAATTGACTGAACACAAGTTAGTCAATGGATTCGATATCAAATATAATGGTAATTGGTAGGTTAATTCCTAATACATTAATTCATATAATAATCTACATGTCACACTCACCAAAATATAAACTAATATAATTAATAACAAATTATTAGTAACTTTGTCTCCCTCTTAGTCAGAGAAATAGATAGGCTTGGCCATGATTTTTGGATTAATTAATTAATCGTCAAAATAATTTTATCGCTCATGATTTAGTAGTACATGTTCAATGATTTGGGCATTCAACCATCTAGCTCGAAGACCATCCTCTATAGACAGATTCAACCTTTTTGTCTAACTTGACTCGATATGTTTAACGTGTAATTTGAAAATTAGATTAATTATATGAAATCCATTGACTATATCTCTAGCTAGTAGCCAACTTGTGTTCATTGGGTTCAATTAATAAATTCATTGTTGATTATTAATTAGACTAATTGCAGTTAATTATCAATTATCAAAGTACTACAAATTTTTAAAAAATACAATTTGAAAACAAAACAACTTTACGAATACATTAAAATAGTCGAGGAATGTCTATTGGCATTATATATCTCATAATTTGACTTTTCTTAAAAACGAATAATTTCAATAATAATGTTTTTTTTTTCAAACTAATGACAAAAATAGGATAGTCATGAAATAATAAGCATAAGAAGGGTTAAGTTGAAACTATTATAAAAAAATATGGTGAAATTGTGTCATGTACCCTGTCTACGACTTAAAGTAATCGTGCATCAGATACACGATTTGGGCGACATTAATTATTTAAATAGCATTATTAAAAAAGAATTTAAAACTCCAACTTACTTGCATATATATACTTGCATACTTTATAGTTTATATATAGTTATATTTATTTCAATTGAAAGTTACACATCCCAACATTTTTTTTCTTCTGATAGACATTGAACTTGTATTATTAAAATTATAATAATTCCATATCAAAACTTGTATTACTATTTTGAATCAATGGTGTGACAGATTTCTTCAATGTAACCTTCAATAATTATCATAACCCAGTAGTAGTGGAAACATAAAAAATGAGTCAAAGGATCAAGAGGTCCATATGAAGTTCAATTCATGGTAGTCATCTATCTTAAAACTCAATATGCTTGACACCCAAATGTTGTAGGCTAAGGTAGATTACCTATCAAATATAACAAAATGAATTATGAGATTCTGGTATATACTTTTAGAAATTTTGTCGTTTTGGACTAATTTTCCAAAACTAAATAATAAAATAATTCAATTACATATTTATTAATTAACAATATGAGCAACTAGACATTTTAAATACTTTTTAATGACTTCTTTCTATCCTAATCAAATTGTGATTAACATATCACCATAATAATAAAATAATTCCAATACATTTTCATTTATGGAGTTAAATAATATTTGGAACGAAAAAATTAAACAAAATAAATGTCTTAAGTTGGATATATTTTTTCTCAAATAAAAAAAATTGTAAAATAATGCATATTTGAACAAATGAATTAACAAAATAACAAATTATATACTATATGATGATTAATCATCATTATATTCTTTAATAAATATATATTAATCAATCCATAGAGGTCCACTCTATCACGATGATTTTTAAGAGAAAATTCTGAATTTTATTTAAGATCACGAAAATTCTTTTAAGAAAATCTAATTTTATTATATATTTTTTCAAAAAATTCTTTTAAATTTTTTTCCTTTTTTATTTATTATTAAATTTTAAAAATCAATTAATTCAGATTTGAATTTATAGTCACAATTCAGGTAGGGAAAGGGTCTTTTTAACCCTTTTTATATTTACGTATTAAATAATTTAAAATATTCTCATATATTTTAGAGGTTAAATTACAATGATTTCTTTTGCAATTGAGATATATTATAAACTTTTGTGCAAGACATGTAGAAACTATATCATTTGTAACCGTCTTTAACTTAGCTTTGGTTTTTAATTTTTAATAATTATTATTTTTTAATCATTTTAGATTTTTTTTAAATTTTAAATTAATTTTTAAAATTCTTTTATCAACCACCACATTAATCAATTCAAAAGATTTGTCCTTTTTGCAATTTAATTTTATTTTGAGTATAAGGTTTAATTCATTTGCTCGGCTCAATTTATGTTTCATTTTAAATCTTGTTTTTATGGCTTTTTTTTAATAGTTAACTAGTTTTTTGCTACGTGTGTGTTGCACGTATCATGTGAAGCTTAAAAATATAACTATTTAATAATACAACTTTCATTTATGATAAGAGAGCTTGAAAAAAAAATTAAAGCTCAAATAATAGAATTAAAAAATAAATCTATAATTAATTATAAAAAATAATAAAAATTTAATATTTTAAAATCAAATATAAATCATATTTGATGGTTGAAAAAAAAACTAAATTGAAAATTTAAAAGTAAATCTAAAAATAATTAAAAACAATAAAAATAAAAATTTTAAAATCTTAGATAAATAAAAAACGGTTACCAATGATTTAATTTTTAGGTTGAAAATATAATTGCTTCAAACATTTAGATATATATCCATAAAATTCAAAGAAAAATATATGTAATTGTTTAATCTATTGATAGTTTTTTTTTTCAACAGTTAGAGAATTGATTATGATTTATTTATTTTTAGAATTTAAACCTACAAATATGACTCATAACCTATTTATTTTTATTTGAATAATTAGATATAAACTTTAATTTCAAACTTTTATCTAAACCAACAAAAAAAATTAAATATATATTCTCTACTCCTTCAATTAATCTATTTATTTATCTCTTATTTTCAAACTTTTATTTAATTTTTAAAATTGATAATCATTTCTTAATTAAAAAAAATCATTGAATAACTTGATTAGCATATTAGTTTTAAATCTTAAACTAAATAAAAATATATCTTTTAACTTGTTACAAACTCAACCCTTTAAAATTTATTCCTTGAAACTAATTCTTTTTATAGTTTTACGATTGATTTTAAAGTTTTTTTTTGAAAATTACAAAGACTAAATTAGTGCGTTAAAAAAAAGTACAACATGAAAAATAGTAAATTATATTGTAAACCAAAGGCATTTACAAAAAAGAAAATACAAAAATATAAAACATAAAACAATTAAATTGATTTATCACTGACAAATTTGTTTACAAACAAAACAGAAAAATTATTAGTGTTGTTATTAATTAAATAAAAAAATATTATAATGCTACAAACAATAGATAGGAGTTACCTTATCAAAAATGAAAAAGGGAGATTTTAGATTTAGATAGAATTTATTTTTATGTTGGTTTTTTTTTTTTTGCTCAATCATTAAATTATAGTTTGTTTAAATATATATATATATATATATATATATATATATATATATATATATATTATCCTTTTAGATTTTATAGATTATATAGATATTGAGAAATTATCAAAAATATAAAAATGGAGAAAATATTTATACTTCATAGAAAAATGAGGTGTAATAAGTTTTTATCTTTTAGTGCTTTTTTTTATATGAAGTGTAAATAGTTTGTTTTTTTTTTTCTATATTTGAAAAAATCTCATAGATATTTTATAGATTTTTTAACTTTTTATTCTTATTTTTTCTAAATTACATTGGGTTATAGTATTATTTTAAATATTTAATTTAATGATATAAATGTGAATTTAAATATGATAGCCTTGTAATCATCGAAGACGAGGAAGAAATCAAATGTTTCTCTCACAGCCCCTTTTATCAGATACAGATAAATGAATTGGTTAAAGATAAATTTTGATTTTTTTTTTTTTTTTTACTTTACAATGATTCTTAGCAAAAATAACATCAAACTTTGATTGATTAAATTTTTTTTTAACTTGATTGAAAATCAAATTACCACGACTCTATAACTATCATCAGTTACATCTGATAATCACGATGATCTTCCAAAACCATAATATTCAATGACTTATTATATATGATCCTAAAATGTTTATATAATAAAGTTATAATATAATTTAAATAATTATAAAATTTTGGTCAACATAATGAATGTGTATTCGCGTATAATGTATGTACATACTTATAAGAGATATAAATTGTGATGTTTTGCTTCACAAACCAATAAAATAGTTATTTATAAATTATAAAAATTCAATGTCTAAGAAAATAATTTATCCAAATGTCTATTTCGAGAGAACAAAAATGGACTCTTAAGACACTTTTATAAATATTTTTAAATTTTCATGAGTTTGACATCAACATGATATGTGAATCGACATTTTTATCGTAGCATAAAATATTATGAAACAAAAAAAAGTAACGAATTGTCCTTAAATATAAATATGATATATATTTAAATAATAAACATGTTAACTTATTTAAAAATATAAAAAGTTTATTAACTAATTTAAATATTTTGTGAATTCTTCGAACAAAGGTATTAGATTGTTAAAAGAGAGATGAAGTTCACGTCTTAAGGTCAGCACCAACAAAATATCATGAAAACAAGCTAAGGGAACTAATACTAAAAGTACAAACAAGAACGTAAAACACTCATAGGTATAAGAAAAAAGGTCTTAATAAGAAGAGATGGTTCGAGTCTCTACATGAGAAAACACAAGTCACTTTGAACAAGAAATAAGAACCTCGTACCAAACATTGAGTATAATCATCAAGATGGCTCAATCTAGAACCATATATATACCTATTATATTTGAGTCGAACATGATAAATAACAACACATCAAACAACTTATCCAGACAAAAAGACAGTCAAGATTTTGTACCTAATTTGTTTTAAAGGTATAAACACATTTCATCGACATTCGAGTAAATTAGTAACGAATCCATTCAATGATGTCTTGTCTGTTGTCTCTCTCAGTTGACGAATTTCCGGTTTTTTCTTTCAACAGTAAACACTGAGCTGAAGCTTCCATGGTTGACACCTACTTTCTTACAACTAACATTCACAATCGAAGCATGTCCAATTTCAATTCCTCCATTCTCCTTTTCTTTCTCATCGTACTTCCACTTGCTCTATCCCAACAACAAGCAATTCAATCAATAATCCATCGTTTGGATTCCAAAACTCCATCTCCTTCCATTCAGGAAGCTGCGGCCAAGGCTCTTCTCCGGCGGTTGCTTCCGTCTCATGTTCATAGCTTCCAGCTTCAGATTGTTTCTAGGGTACATTTTCTTTTCTTTCCATGGAATTTCGAAAACTACTTTTCTGTCAGTTCTTAAATCTCAATTGCATTTTTTAGAGCAATTTAATTGACTTGGTTATGTGAGATCAATCTTCACGCCCTGGTTATGCAATGCATCTTCAAGCTTTTCATTCTTATTTTCCAAATTTCTCATAACAATGAACATCATATTAACCGCGTTTTCTGATTCTGTTTTTGTCAATAGGACGTTTGTGGTGGGGGAAGCTGCTTCTTGATCAGTAATTTCAATTCCTCAAGTCGCAATGGTGCAGAGATATTGTAAATTGCCTCTTTTATGCATAAAGACTGCTCTCTGTGATTGATTTACTTACACCTTTTGTATTTATATGAGGAAAATAACGAGTTTATTTTTGGCCTTTTCCCTAACTAATGGTCAAAATGCTTTAATTGTTCAGAGTACGATATTGTCTTTGGGTGAAATTTTTCGTAGGCTTAAGAAATGAAATAAAACAGAATACGATTAAGGGATAAATGTTATTTCCTCCAATCTCCACTCTACTCTTCCCCAAATAAAGAAATAAACTGAGAGAGGGATATGTTAGTATAAGATTTTACTGATTTTACTTTCTTTTGGCAATCTTCTCAAGTATTAGAGGCACTACGGCAGTTGAAATTTCATCTGGCCTTTACTGGTACTTAAAATATTGGTGTGGTGCTCATGTTTCCTGGGACAAGACTGGTGGAGTTCAATTAGCTTCGATTCCTAAACCAGGATCTCTGCCTCTTTTAAAGGGCAACGGAGTTGTGATTAAGCGACCAGTGCCATGGAATTATTACCAAAATGTTGTTACTTCGAGCTGTAAGTGCCGATTCCTTATTTGTGATTTCATTCAACCTCTATCTCAAGTGATTAGCAATTTCTAGAATGAACAGGATTTTTTTTGTTAAATAATGTATAGAAGTTAAGCTAAAATAAAGTTCATCTGGTGAATCTGAGGGGGAAAATTAGATCGAGAAAGACGCCATGTATGTCTTCCCCAACCCCATAAAAAATATGATGTATATAAGAAGGGATAGAAAACTGCATCAAAGACCTTCTGGATATCAATCCGTGAAATCAACATCATGCTCATCACAATTCTTTAATCTTCTTGGTCTTTCTTCTCTTTAAATGATAAGTATATACATTTATGCTAACTAAATATCCCAATTGCTTATTTTTATAGAGATCACTTAGGTATACATCTTTCTTTGTAAGTAGTGTAAGTGATACTTTAATTTATTTTTCAGATTCCTATGTTTGGTGGGATTGGGAAAGATGGGAGAAAGAGATAGACTGGATGGCCCTCCATGGAATTAACCTTCCTTTGGCCTTCACTGGCCAAGAATCAATTTGGAGAAATGTTTTCAGGGTGAGCAGTTACCAATGCCTTATTTTATTTTAGGCGAATCCAAATCCACCTCAGCACCTCCTCGACATTCAAATTTATTCTAGGATTGAGATTTCAAATAGATTGGAATTGGAGAATAGAAAGATTCCAAATAGGATGAACTTTTGGACATGGATCTGTTCACATTGTAGAGTTGAATTGTTTTGCAACTTTTATGTATCCCCTTATTCAAGGATCTGGTTCAATGAATTTAATTTTTTTTTTTTTCTAATACTACTCTCCTTCCATTTTGCATAGGCATTTGACCGTTAGAAATCATCCATAATATTCGTAGAAGAAAGAACTATATCTCATGTTCAAGGACACTATTTCTCACTAAGAATTTGCCTTCATGCATAATTTTTCAGTTTTTCTGTGTTTCTTCTCTTTTGTAATGGAGTTCCTAGGATCACTGCCTGTTAGTATTATACTATTATCATATTTTCAGTTTCGCCCGACTGAGGCTACTTGCTTCTTTGTACTTGTAGGATTTCAACCTTACCGCCAAAGATTTGGACAATTTCTTTGGTGGACCTGCTTTCCTTGCCTGGGCTCGCATGGGAAATCTACATGGGTGAGTGACATTAATTATTCTGGAATATTTTTGCCTCAAAACATGAATTCGCGAAAACAGTATCATGTAAAATATGTCAATTTACCCAGTGCCTATGTATTCAGTCTTGACATATTATCTATAATTTATGCATGTATGCCACATGCAAATATAGAAGCACTAATAGAGTTCACGTCCGTATATTGGGGCTGTGCTTTATTAAGTATTTCCATTCTTGGGCTCTTGTTAATGAGAAAAGCTTCCAGCTTGTGGAAGATAAAAAAATGGGGGGTTGGATTTTTGGAGACAATAGAGGTGTTACAAATGAGCATGGAGATTTTGTTTATTTTGTGTCATCTTTGTGGTCCTCTATTATGTAAAGTTGTTATAAGTTTATCTTATAGTATTCCTTAATTAATTTAATATGATTAATTGGAAAAATTTTGTTCGGTGATTTTTCAGCTCAAGCTAACCTGGTCGTTCTTACTTTTCCATATTGTTCTTTGTTGGTCACAACGTTTCTTAGGACAAGTGTAAATCAGTTAAACATTATTTCCAACTTATCTTATGCATGCTAAGATGTCTACCAAAGATAATCTGGTTTTCATTGATGGTCTCATCTTTTCTTTCTTTCATTCATATACACTGACATTTATCTTACCAAAGGTGGGGTGGGCCTTTATCGAAAAATTGGTTGGATCAACAATTAGCTTTACAGAAAAAGATACTATCCCGAATGCGAGAGTTGGGGATGACTCCAGGTTTGCTTCTCCAAGTTATTAGATAAAACCAAATTATTGGTTATGGAAGTGTTTCAAGTGATGATAATTTATCATGACATTTTGCCTGTAAACCCTTTTATTTAACTGAGACTTCTTTTTCCTTTCTGGTTACAGTTCTGCCATCCTTCTCAGGAAATGTCCCAGCAGGTTTGGTAGAGATATTTCCCTCCGCCAACATAACTAGATTAGGAAACTGGTATCCTCTTTTTATGTCCCATGCTATGAGATATGTTTTAACTTGTAATTTTTATGTGTTTTTTAAAAATAATAATAGTAGAAAAGAAAGAATAACACCGGGTATACGTGGAAAACCCTAGTTCAGGGAGAAAAAACCAC
>JBBPDJ010000001.1:14647124-14659668 GCA_037974625.1 Cucumis cinereus | reverse complement strand
ATGGGCCTTGACAAAAAAGGAAATAAATAAGGGTATAACAATTACACAAATACCCTTAGTACAATTATTTTCAACATTTTTGTTCAAATATAAGGGGATTATAAGTTCTCTTTTCCCCCTTAATATATTAACATGATTAGTTTCCAGTTTTTCACTTTTGAACCTAGGAAGACATCCCATTACTAAATATAACTTCCATGAATTGAGTTTTCCATTTTGTTTTTCCCCTGTTAGGAACTCAATTGATGCTGATCCTAGTACATGCTGCACATACCTTCTTAATCCTTCTGATCCTCTATTTGTCGAAATTGGGGAGGCTTTTATCAGACAACAGATAAAAGGTCCACTTCCATCTGTTTGCTTTGAGTTAAAAGACAAATAGTTTTGTCGCCTGTGCTCTGATGTAAATATAGCTTATTTTCCGAAAAAAATAGTAGTCTTTTGTGGATTTTCATAATTTTTCTTGTTCATATCATGCAGTTGCACACTCTTTGACATTGGTATCTCATTATGCACACTTGTCAGTTGTCACTATGTCAAGATAACAATTAGCGTGTATTTATTTAGTTCCAATTAGAAAGTAAGGGACTGTTTTAATAAACACTTTTTTTTTTGTTCTTGGAATTGTTGAAAATTTGTTATTGGATGAATAGTAAAAGTTAACATTATTGTGCACGTTAAAGCTACTATTTATGATTTTCAAAGTGATAACAAGGAAAGGGTACTATGGAGGAAAATATCATACAAGGAAACAATTAGCAAATAAGAGGCAATTACAAATGTAAGAAAATAAAATATACAAAAAGTGGCTGTACATTATAATTTGACAAAAAGTATTTAGAGACTAGTTTCCAAACAAATCCTTACCGTCCAATTTTATACTCGGAGCCCCTGTCTGTGTTGTATAAAAGGATGCATTTGCTAGGACAGCTACAATTTGTTTTGTTTGATCGTATGATGCTTAATTGCTTATCAACTGAACTGACATGGCTAACCTATCAATGTTAGCTTTAAGTCCATCAAAAGTATTTCATTTTCATATGTTGTTTTCATGCTATTGGAAATTTAGATTTTTCTCAAAAGTTGTCATAATATCTTCAAGGTATGCATGTACTAATACTTTTGTTTTTCACATTTTATGTATTTTCTGCAGAGTATGGGGACGTAACAGACATTTACAGCTGGTAACAACTAATGTAGCATCGAATAATGTCTTGATGACTTTTTTTCTTAATTTACATCTTCTCCTTTTGGTGGATAAGCACTTTCCCTTTTGATTAAGTCACTGTAAATTATATGGAGTGATTTGTTGAAACTTCACTTTTTGTTAGGTTTTCTTAGCTTGGATTAAAGTATTAAACATTTCTCAATGCTTAGTTTTTGTCTTGTAGAAAAAATATTCATTCCCTAAAGAACATAGTGTGAAGGGATCATGATTCCCTTTATAAGTTAGTCCACCAATGCAAGCATATGAAATTGCAATTTGCAGCTAAGGGGTAGATGGAAAGACAAAAATTTGAATCCTAGACAGAATTCACCCAAGGGCTGGCAAATAAGGAATGAAGAACTGGTATAGGCAGAACAACCTAGGGGCTCGAGAGGAAGCCCCCTCCCAATAAGTACACAACAAGAGCTTTCCAATCCTTGATATACGTCATCTTGACGTAGTTACAAAAGAATTGGAATGAAAAGAGGTCAACCAAAAGCTGTATTTTGTACAAGATTACAAAAGAAGTCAAATTGAAGAGACTTGTCCTGAAAAAGATCTGTAATTTCATTTGGTCCATAAGTGCCACAGCTAACTTTCCCATTACGTTCCAACAGTTAAGAACTTAAGACCTTCAAGAAGCCAGTCATCAAGCTTTCAGAGGAGTTCCTTTAGTAAAACTATTCATTCCAGCGAAGAACTAGAAGTGTTCCTTATTTCCAAATGAAGACCGTTTGGCTTGTTGTTATGGAACATGTTAAAATAAAATACTAAAATTTAAGAGAAGATCTTGCAATAGGCGTTTAACCAAATAAGATCCATCTTGTTTATTTTCCAAGATCCAATGATTATTGCAATAACTTGATTGGGGTAGAAGCTCCTTCATTTCCCTTATTTATCCTATCTTGCTGCCTTAGATAACTGAATGATATGTATCCTGTTCATTGCAGCGATACATTCAATGAAAATACTCCACCTACAAATGACACCTCATATATTTCATCACTTGGAGCTTCTGTCTATAAAGCGATGGTGAAAGCTGATAAGGATGCTGTGTGGCTTATGCAAGTATGCTCCTCAAGCAATGAACAACATATTTCTTAATGGATCATGTTTCAACCGAACCTTTTGTATATACTTAATTAATTGACTAAAGACGCCGGTAAAATTTGGAATCGTTTTCAGGGCAACAAATAGGAATTGAGGGTCAGTTTGAAATTGTGTAATAAAGAATTTAGCTCTTATAGATTTCTAGGGTTGAGAACACTTCTAACTTTAGTATAGAAAAGCTACAGAAGTTTCACATATTTGAGTTATTGAATTGAAAAGTGACAGCCGATAAGTTACAATGTTAGCAAATACTGATAAATGTTGTATAACAAGACAACTATAAAAGAGCTTTGCTTGGCAGCAGGCTTTAATTAAATGTTTTAGGAGATGGTGAAAGAGAAGGTGGTAGCTGGGTGTATCATATTTTCTATTGAACAGATTTACGAAGTTGTGTTTAAAAAGTAATTCCTACACTATGGTTACTGACATATGGTGTATTTAGTCCGACTATTCTGTAATTGGATGATGATGGTGTACTTTTGATACAATGGTAGACAATATTCCTATGGACCAATTTGACAATTGTTTTGTTTTTGTTTACATGTTTTCAAAATTTTTGCTTGTTTGTAAAATTTTCTGTGTTATTTTAAGATAGAAAGTCCGAGATTTCTTTGATAAATGTAACTGTATTACTATTGGTGGATTACAAAAAGGATTTCCAATCATTCAAAAGAGTAGAATAATCAGTAAATGGATGTGGACATTTACACCGATTTAAAGTATTAAAAGAGTTTGTTTAAGGAAACTCTTGAAGATTCTCCATTTTGTTTCACACCAAAGTGACCAAAAGAAAGAGCGATTGATAGCCTCCCAAGTTTTCAGTCTTATAGCCTTTTATTTTCAAAATCCTATTTTTATTTTTGAAATTTAGCTTAAACTTGAAATGTTATTTTAAAAAAAGTGAAAAGTGTAGGAAAACAACAGAAAGCTAAAAACAAAAGAACTAGACTTGGACCGTTAATTTTTAGGTTGAGTTTTCAGAATATTCAAATCTCTGGGGTGTTTATGCAAATCAGATTTACCAAATCTTATTTTGATGACTTTCATTTTCTATATTTGAATTAAAATTGATTGTTCCATCTCTGTGCAGGGATGGCTCTTCTATTCAGACTCTGCTTTTTGGAAGCCTGATCAAATGAAAGTACGTACGAGCACAAGCCACATAGAATTTCTTAACAGTCATTGTTAATACTTACTGAGTTACTGGCAAAGGATGTATTTGATCTAAATAGTCTCGCCCAGTTCCCACGTCTCTTTGTTTAAATCTGTACAGTCTTTTATTATGTTGGATAGTTGGAGTTTGTGAGAGGGAATTGTTAAGTACCAGTGAGTACAAATTAGGGGAGGGGAGGGAAAATGAGGTTGGGAAATATTTTGGGTACATAGAAAGAGATACCGTTCCTGCTTGAGGATATTGGTACTTCTCAAATTGTCCCAAGAGTATACCGTTCTTGAGAATGGATCTAGACTTTGGAATACTATTGGAGTGTCATTGTTTTCTGATGGAAATGAAGGATGTCTTGGTATCCATGAATTGGAAGAAAACAGTGGCCACAAAACCAACTTAGAGAAGCTCTAAAAGTAGGATGAATCAAACAAAAGAAATTAGAACCCATCTGCTTGCAACATGGGTTGAAGGGGTGGTTGATGTCAAATCAAAGCTGTCAAAAAAAAAAAAAAAAAGATTTAGTATCTATTGTCTACAGGTTTCTTATTGCACCAACATGAAATTAAAAAAAAGTTTACGGTTGAGTTATGTAATCAGCAAACTATCAAAATAACTCTTTTTCTGGCCTTTTCGTTGTCTCACAGTACCATTTATTAGCTATGGTTTTCTGGGGTCTGCAGGCACTACTTCACTCAGTCCCATTTGGGAAAATGATTGTTCTTGATCTTTTTGCGGACGTCAAGCCAATTTGGAGAACATCATCTCAATTTTATGGTACACCCTACGTATGGTCAGTAACCTCTTTATTACCATTAGAATGTCTCAATAATGTCATTTCTGTACTTTTTTTCACAAGTTTATTAAGAATTTAGTTTGACTTCAGGTGTATGTTGCATAACTTCGGTGGAAATATAGAAATGTATGGTATATTGGATGCAATCTCTTCAGGTCCAGTAGATGCCCTTGCAAGTGAAAATTCAACAATGGTACATTTAGTTTTGTATTGTATGATTTACTGAGGTCATGTATATGTGATGCATGTAGCACATAAACTCCTATGAGCATGCAGCTAGTTAATATTTCTAAGAGAACAGAAACTGTTTTTGTTTGCTGTATGTCTTGTTGACCATAGTTCTATTTTTATCTTGATTATCAATGAATTGTTTCTTTTACCAAAAAAAAGTCCTAATTTTCTTGATTATCCCATGCATACATGTGAACTAAGATGTAAAGATTGGGAATCTTGATATTTTATCCTGTTACAAATGGTGTTTTCTTCACTATGGTAGGTTGGTGTTGGCATGTGTATGGAAGGAATAGAGCATAATCCGGTTGTTTATGAATTGATGTCTGAAATGGCATTTCGCAGCAAAAAAGTTCAAGTCCAGGTAATTTGCTCTCAATGCCTTTAAATAGTCGAGGCGTTCTTGATGTTTAGTGATTCATAGTATTATGCAATGATTGTGCATGTAAGCGCAGCCTAAAGCTGCCGCCCTCGATCAGTCTATAACCCTGATTATTAGAAGACATACACAATGATTCGTTTTGTAAACTATAACTGGTGTGTATTTTCTAGAATCAAACAAATTGTTCTTTTGATCAAATTTATGTTTTTGTATGTACTTATATGTTGCAATCTGCACGATTCAGTGGGAGAATTTGAGGGAATCATAAAGGATGACATGGTTCAGAGCCGTGTCTTAAGAACCAGGAAACAAAAATATGGAGAACCACAATATCTTGATTTGATAGAAAATTTGCAATAATTTTAAAGTTGAAGATTCATTCAAATTTTATCATATCATGGAAAAGTTTCATCTTGTATCTACTTCATATTATTCATCCATGACTGGTTTTTATAAATTAAGCAGTTCTAAACATTTACTATAACGAGTCCATGTTCTTACACTGTTACACATTTGACATTCCTCTCCGAACTGTCAGTTTTTTTTCTTCATATAATTGGATTTTTATAAAGGTCTATGACATAACTCTATGATGGCGATGATGGGAGGACCATAATGAAATATTGTCTTGTAGGAGTGGTTGAAGACCTATTCTCGTTGTCGTTATGCCAAAGCAGATCATTATGTTGACGCAGCTTGGAATATTCTTTATCATACAATTTACAATTGCACTGATGGCATTGCGGTACGTAAAGTTGAGACATAATGTTCAGAAAAGAAAACTATTTTGTATAATTATAAGAATTAACTTTGAACATTCTAAAAACACTTTAATAGTAGCGAGATTACTTAATTAATGTTTTTTCCAATGTCATCCCAAACAGATTATGAGTAGATTCTGTTGTTTTGGAAATTATGAAAATTGGTAGCTTTGCCTCAAAATGCCATCAAAATTATGTAATTTTTTAGACTGCTATTATTTCTAATTCAAGAGAATCAATTGGTTAACACACGATGAATGTACCCTCCAATTTTTGTCTTTACTGGATGCATTTCATTTGATGATTACTGCTTGAAGATTTATTATAAGCGAGATATGCCCCACTGCAATATTGAGTTTTATGAAATTTTTGTGTTCTTCTTTCTGCTTTATGGCTATTTACTGTTCCATTCCTTTAATTCTTTTTCCAGAATCATAACACTGATTTCATTGTCAAACTTCCTGATTGGGATCCATCTTCAAGTTCTGATCTGAAAAAGCCACCACATCTATGGTATTCTACTCAGGAGGTTATCAATGCCTTGCAGCTACTTGTTAATGTAGACGATAATCTCGTCCACAGCGCTACGTATAGGTAACATGGCACATTTTTATATGCAAATGGTTGAGGAGTTGATATGTCTTACAATACAGTTCTTGTCAACCACTTCACTAGTTTCGGATAGGTTTCTAAGCAACATGTTCATAGAGAAGCTAAAAATGTGGTCTTTAGCGTATCATAATCGAGCCTCATTCTGAAGATACGATCACTTTAGTTTACTCTATTGTTGCTTGTAATTGAACAGATATGACTTGGTTGACTTAACACGGCAAGTGCTAGGGAAACTGGCAAATGAAGAATATTTGAAGGCTATAACTGCTTTCCGGCACCAGAATGTGAAGGCTCAAAATCTTCACAGCAAGAGGTTTATTCAATTAATTAGAGATATTGACAGACTACTAGCTTCTAATTCAAACTTTCTGCTCGGAACATGGCTTGAAAGTGCAAAGAAGTTGGCAACAAATCCATCTGAGATGAAGCAGGTTAGGAATTGCCTCTTTTTAATGGCATGATACTTACAGCATACTGTTACTCTTTTCTTATTAACCTTTGTTTTAAAAATTACCCCTACTTCCCTTCAATTTCTATGGTATGTTTCTATTATATTTGCTACTTAGCAAATTCTAAAACAAAAAACTATATATTTTTTCTCTTAAAAATTTGGCCTACATTTTCAAAACATTTTTAAAAAGTAGAACACAAAGCTAAGAAACACTTAAGTGGGAGTAATATTTATAAACTAAAAATCCAAAAATGGCCATATCGATTTTTTTTTCTGAATTCTACTTGATAAGATCTCCTTTTTTTTTTTTTAATTTAATCTTATGTACGAAAGGTTGCTGTTTTCTATTCTCTCTCTCTATACATACATATCGGTTCGTATTTCTTTTCTTGGTCAAATTTGTTTAACCATCGAAAGCTTTTTCGATGGTAAAAAATTCTAGTGTTGGATTGGTACTTTATTAAAGGCAACATTTTCTTGTTGCATTAGCATTTATTGTTTTCCATTTTATAAGTTGGTTAAGAAAAGCAAGCTCCAAATTTTCTGCCCTTGGTTCAGTATGAATGGAATGCAAGAACACAAGTGACTATGTGGTATGATAACACAAAAGTCAATCAGAGCAAACTTCATGATTATGGTAAATATTACACTTCAATGCTACTATTACATATTATTCTCCATATTCCCCTATTTCAAATTAATATGTTTTGTGCTTCTTATCAGCAAATAAGTACTGGAGTGGGCTACTGGAAGGTTACTATCTCCCAAGAGCTTTGACCTACTTTTATTACCTATCAAAAAGCTTGAGAAAAAATGAGAGCTTCCATTTGGAAGACTGGAGAAGGGAATGGATACTGTTTTCAAACAAATGGCAAGCTGCTTCAGAGCTTTACCCAGTTAAAGCTGAAGGAAATGCTGTTGCTATTTCTAAAGCCTTGTATGAAAAGTACTTTGGTTGAAACAATTTCTCTATGTTCTACCAAAACAAGCATGGTATGACCATTTCAATTCTTAGTTTTTTTCCTGTTTCCAATATCAAAGATTGTTGATGGTCCCTGCCACTTGTTTCTGCTTTGCAATGAGACCCCTTTATGTACTCTAATGTTCTGCCTCTCTTTCCAATAATCTGTCATAATATCATTAGTTTGTGTCAAAGATGATCCTTTCTCTAATTTACGAATCTTCATAGCTCTCAAGTATTATTCATAATGTAGGTATCTATGTTCTGCAAATTGAAAGGAAAACAATATACAACACTTTGGTATTTCCTTTGAACTACCTCTACAAAATTTGAATGTGAAAAAATAAAAAATAATTTAACCCAAAAAAGAAAAACTTGAGGAAAATATATGACCCCAAATTACACATCATTTATACATTCAGGTTTCGAGTATTTTCAATTCTTATACCAGCTCTTTCAGTAGCGGGTCACCTGCAGCCATAAGTCTCATAAGCTCAGCAAATTCCACTTCATTGGAAACCCTCCATGGATGAACAGCTGGAACGTCAGCAGCATACAAGTTTGTAACATTACTCAACAGTTCCTCTGCTGTTGTCTTCTTATAAACCATTCTGCTGAAAATGTCGTCGAAATTTAGGGGTGAATCCATCCCCATGAAGAACATTGCCACAGCTACTCTGTAATCAATCTTGTAGTTACCAACAAGAGCTACAAGATCCGTGAAGTCTCCCACAAACTGCCGAGGTACGTAAAATACTTCACTGTTGCAAATTGCGAGTCCTTGCTCGGTTGGGTTACTTTCCTTATAGTTGACTTGAAAATGAACAGGCATTGTGCTCACTACCTTCTTCACCCAGTCTGCTTGTTTAGCAAACAAGACAGAATCATCACCGACTCTACTCCAAGATTGAGGGACCTGTGAGAAAGAGAAACATTTATATGATTCTTCAACCGTTCTACAAAGCAAGAGAGATACAACTGAGACCTGCATTATTACCTTGTAAGTGATCCAAAGTTTATCTTTATCTGCTTGCATTAAATTCCAATAGTTGAGAATGGTATTTGCTTGGAGGAACAAGAATCCTTCTGCATTAGGAAATCTTTCAAATACCATGGGCAGGTACCTATAGAAAGAGAATTAATTTGTTTAATTTATCATTCATGACCTTTCCTAAATAAATATTCAGTCATTCATTTTAATTAAGAATGCTTCCTTTTTATTCTATTATCAAACTAAAGCTGAGTAAAGAAATATATGTCTGTAAAGAAAAGGTTCTTGTACAAGGACTTCAAATTCCAAACAAACATAATTAGATTAACATTTAGAGCTATATGTTTTAGAGCCTCGTATGAAAAGTACTTTGGTTGAAACAATTATTTAAAAATCAAAATGAACAATCTTTTTTTTAAAAAAAGAAGCAAAATGAATAAATTGTTGCAAATTTTAGTTGGGAAGAATAAATTCTAAATGGTTATAAATTTGAAAAATGTAAGGACCAATATTTTTTTTAGGCGTTGGACCAAATTGTTTTGAACTAAATTTCAAGGACTGCATTATTATTTAGACTACTTTCAAAATAACAAAAAATCACCGTCTATCTACCCTGGACCGCCACAGACTAAGATATCTTAACACAGATAGTAGTCTATCGCGGTCTACCACAGAGAAACTGTGATATTTTGTTATATTTGTAAATATTTTTAGAAGCTTTATCATTTAAAATAATTTTACTTATTATTATTTTATCCATTTTACATAGTTCAAGGACCAAACATATTTTTTAATCTAAAAGTTCATTTTTTAACAGAAAAAAAAAAAATTTAATCTTGATCACAAAGTCAATGTTTAAAAAAATGGAAAAAAAAATTGGAAACTACTTGTATATGAACAACAAAGAATTAAGAAATCACTAAAAAAAAAATCTTTTTCAAAAAGTCAAGAAGAATTTTCCCCATAATTTTTCAGGTTGGAAATTACTTACTTGTATATAAACTCCAAGGAAGCTTCCTCCACTCCCAAATCTTCCCTGCCATGTTCTGCCACAACCACCACAGTTTTGAAAATCCTTCCATAAAGCAATTTCCATTTCATGGCAGTTCTCTCCACATCTCCATTTTCAACAAACAAAACCATCACCACATTACCAAATTTCTTCCTCCATCTAATCAACTTCCCTATCTCAAAGTTCACAGTCTCAGATTCTTCCACCCCAAGATGAAAACCTGGCAATTTTTGAGGAACAAAACTCCTTCCATCACTAATCCTTCTTTTCCTCTGTTTCTTCATTTCAAATCCCTTGATTCTTGGTTGAATATACCCAACAGAAACCAAATCTTGAAGCCAAGCTCCAATCATTTCCACATCATTCTCCTTCCAAAATCCTTCCTCTCTCATTGAATTGCTCAATTCCATTACCTTCTCAAAGAATGTAGCTTTTTTTGATCTCCATGAACTTAAGAACTTCACCAATCTCCCTACATTCACATGCAAATCTTTCTCTTCTGAAAATGGATATCCTTCAATGTCATCATATCTAAACATTGTTGGTGGATAAACGACTACAAAACCTCCTAATTCCCATAAAAGTCTTTGTGCCCAATAACCCCTCAATATATCACAAGCCATTGTACTAACAGAAACAGGAAGCATAAGCGCCCATAATGCTGAATTATGAAACAAAGTATTGAAAGAATTTAATGGTACCATTACGCCGTGAGGTATGGCAACTTTCGGTGCGTGGTCATCGAATCTTATGTCAAATGCCTGGGAACTTGTCTTTCGAGTGAAGTAAAACACCGAATCTACATCTGGCAAACCATTGGATATGCCTTGTTGAATGAACTGCATTCCTCCAAATACTTGGCTGTAGTGTTCTTCATACCCAACATCTCCTACATTCTCCAATGGCAGCCCTCTAGGCCAAACCGATCGCTGTCCGAAATGAATATATGGATTCACGACTGTTTTATTCGGGTTCTCAAAATCAAACTCCAAGATTCTCTCCTGCAGGGTATCTACACTGGACAGTTTCAAATCAAAATGCTTCCCAAGATCCCCATCAATCACTTCGCCCCGATCGTCTGCATCGAATATCATTTTTGCACCATGTTGAATAGCGAAAAGATACCCAACATTCTTTCTAGCATAAGAATCATAAGGAAGAAAATCCACAACTTTAAACCCCAAGCTAGATTGTTCCTCTAAAGACAGAAATATAACTCCCTTAAGACTCCAATCCGATGGAGTTCTAGAACTCCCCACAGCTAGTACCTGCCATCCTCTGGTTTTCGTAAGCTTTCTAAGCGAATCAGAAGGATAACTCGAAACAGAAACAACAATCCACCGATCAGAGCTAAAAGAAGCGTAACTTGAGGATTTATCGACAAGGGGAGGAATCGAATCGAAGTTGATTTTGGGCAAATGGGTGAGTTGAGAGGGTTTAGGGCGAGAGTTGAAGCAGAGAAATGCAGCAGAATCGGGAGCTCCTCGGAGGAAGAAGAAGGAAGCAATTGTGAGGGTGAGGAAGAAAAGGGTAGCGAGTTTGAAGAGATTGAGAGAGACCCAGTTGGAGAAATCGAAGGGTTTGGATTCAGGGAAGGGATTAGCGAGTGGGATTTCATGGGGTTTTGGGTTTTGACGATCTTGAACCAACATGGTAAGACTAAAGTAGTCAGGTTTTGAGGTCTGTGGAGTGATTTTTGAACTCGGACAGCCAAAATAGAAAGCTCAAAAGGCTGAAATGGAGAAGAAAACAAAGAACATAGAGAGTGATATCTGTGTGTTTCTTTCTTTCATCTCAGAGCTCCAGCCGACAGTGGCCAACTGATAATGCAGACAAATTTGGATAATTGATGGGTTCTTTTTCTTTTTCCTTTCTTTTTAATTAAAAAGAAATTAGTTTCTTTGAAAGGAACAGACAATGAAACAGATGAATGATGAAGGATGGAGGGGCAAATGGAAATAATTGAAAAAGAGAGGATTTGCGATTTGGACAGCCGCCCCCACCGACAGAGAGAGAAACTCTCGTACTCTTTTTGACTCATCATCTCTTTTCCTTTCCTTTCCTCCACACACTTCACAAACTTCCTCAACTTCCTACTATTAAATTCATTTATAATATATAATTGTAAAGCCAACTAGGCCATTCTTGCGAGCCAAGACAACTATTTAGTGTACCCAATTAAAGTCTGTGCTATCAATTTTGAGGTTAGAAGAATTAACTTCTTCAATCTACTTATTTTGTAAAAGAAAAAGCAAAAGGCATAACATCTAATCCTATGTGATTTGGTTTGTCAAATTCAAGAAAATGGTTGCAACTTAGTAGTCTTTTCTTTATGTTCTATATTTGGTTGGAGAACAGGGTAGGAAGACAATTATTGTCTTGATGACAAATTACGTAACACCTAGGTTTAAGAGGGCAAACATACATGAATAAACTTAGATCACATCTGAATGAGAGTCATCTTGAGGAAATGAAAGTATAGTTGAGAAAGACTTAAAATAATTGAATATCACTAGCTATATCAACAAGGTGTACCTTCTTTTCAATTACGCAATCATAAGAACTCCAAAATTAAGCGTATTTAACTTTAAATTCTATGTTGCATGACTCCCTAGAGATTTTAAGAAGCATATAAGTTAAAACAAAGCATCCTGAAAAGTCCTATGTTGAGCCGTTAAATGCCAAATCATAGGTAAGAGGGATGACCTTTAATTGTGACCTATTATGACCTACTATGAAAGAGTTGACAAACAAAGATTTAGTCAAATAAGTGTAAACACTACTAAAAAGTGATAAGATCAACTTCTTTCTTGTATTAAAAGATCAATAGCAATACAATTAGAATATCCAATATATATTTCCCCC
>JBBPDJ010000001.1:14625228-14647024 GCA_037974625.1 Cucumis cinereus | reverse complement strand
CACTCTATGTCTCTCCCCCCCCCCCCCCCCCCCACCACCAATTCCTCTAGAACCTTTTTCATTAACAAAATCATTTCTAGAACTGAAGTCCCAGATTAATAGTAAACCCTTCCAACAATTAGACAAGTGGGCTGACCTTGATTTCTATGAACATCCTTTATTTTTATTTTCTTCACCCTATCTCCCTGCTTCCGTTTACTTTCATGCATTCTTCTTTATCGATGTTGTCGGATCTCGACTCGAGTTCGGAATCAAATTCATCTTCTCATCATCCCTTTCACCCACTTCATTTTCTTCGTCGTTCAAATTAGATCTATGTTCATCAGCATGGCGTCCATGTAGTCATAAAATCGCTTCTTGGATACCGAGCTTGCCGTTAAGGTACAATTGTGTTGGAAGATCACATTTGTGAAGGCCTGAGACAGCCTCTGTTTGTGTCAAAGACAGTGATCCTGTTAGAGCTAATAAGGGTTCTAACAAGAATGATTGGCCATCACTTTTTCTCTCCTTATCTTTCCTCATTTCTTCCAACAAGGCATTGCTTGTGTCTATGCCTGTTTAGATTGGTCAATCAAAGATATTATCATCTGAAGAACATATAGTACTAGAAACATGTAATAAAGTTTCCAATAAAAACAAATTAAATTAGTTAGTAGGTGTTTTACAAACCTGCAAGATATCCACCATGTACATAGCCATTAAATCTTTCACTTGTGTGTTCTCCAGTGAAGTAGATGCGTCCAATGGGTTCCTGGAAACGACACGCCGACAAAAGTACATTAGTTCAAATGAAATAGCATCAAAACAATCCTAAGAATTTCTGTGTTTCTTGTATAATTCAGACCTAGTTGATGCAAAAGGTTTTGGCCCGTTTGAATTCACTTTCTACGTTTTTAAAAACACTTTTTTCAAACTTAGAAAGTCAACCCAAACACATCCTAATGCTAGAGGATTTAAACTCACTAACAAAGTAAAACTAACACCTCCTGAACATACTACGTTAGCTTGTCTGAGCTTTATCATGTCACATATTCGTCCATCTATGCTTATTTAAGGAAATATGTTAGTTATGTGCTTGAAACAGTTTGGTGGTGCAGGCTTCTACATCTACTGAGAGTATTCTACTTTCGAAGTGATTACATATCGATCAATCCTGCAGTCAGTTACAATTAAAAACTTGCACGTAGAGAAGTAGGCAATGAACCTTAATGTTTTGAACAACTTGGCAATCGGAGATGATGGGGTAGTTACTGTAGCTACCACGTTGAAACCTGTTACTCCACCAGCGAGGAACAAGTATGTCAATAGCATCAGGGATGTCGGGTCCGAACATATCCCTAAGCACTTCCATGGATTCTTTCATTGTCTCTTCATCAGATTGAGCTTCGATTCGTTTCGATTCTCCATTTGTAATTGTCACCACCAGGATATTGGACCCAGGATAGGCGTTCTCCATGTTCTGATGTTATCATAAGATAGTCAGTTTCACAGTAGTATGATTATTAATCCATAGCAAGTCATAGAAGAAAGATCGAGTATCAAATGCCATAACATTGTCAGATGAAGTCATGGAGATATACACAATACGTACTCCGCCAATCAAACAAATTGATATCCTTATATTATTATAGCTCCATCATTCAAGATATAGTGTTCGTGGATCAGATATTGACAGCTGCGGTAGCTGACAACTATATCAACAATACAATGGAAAAAAAAAATCAACCATAAAAGAGACTGCCAAAGTTTTATCTTCGAGAAACTTAAGCACTGTAAAAAATGTTGCATCCTACTACAGGTCAATAAAGTCAAAGAATTTATAAGATAGTAGATAGGAAACAAATTAATGAAGGTGTTCCCAATCACCCATTAAAACAAGATAATCATAATAATCAACTGTTCAAGAATTACTCATATTGAATCATCTACAATTGAGATAGTAATCAATGCCGTTATCTGACGAGTTAATCTCGAATTGAGCTTACTATAGCTCTTAATATAAAATAATAAGATATAATTTATATTAGCCCCTTAATGAGTAGATTTGTAATTTTGAATTCACATACTAAATATAGATACTTGATAACTCAAAACTAAATCAATCTAACTAAAGGGTTCATCGACCAATACAGTACTACAAAACAAATATACAAAATGATACGCAATCCAGTGATTAAGAGTTAAATAAATATGAGAGTTGATAGGTTGCATGTGACCCATGTGCACCTGATGCACGACTCATTATGAAAGTACTTCCAACCGTATAATAAGTTAATAATGATAAGAGTAAACTAATATAAAAAAATCAACATTAAAAAATATCGATGCTGAGCACATAGGTCATACGGCTACTACTAGTTCAACCTAAGACCTGGCTGGCTATCCCCGTGGGCTAATATTTGCAAGCATCCAATTCTTCTAGCTAAGAAGCTTTGTTTATTCACTTATTTTTTGGATAAGTAGTGACGATGAGATAAGTGTTAGCTGGCAACAACAACGAGATTTACCAAAAAATATAATATATATATATATATATATATATATATATATATATTAACGAACCTGCCAAAACGTGTAATAGCCCCTTCTTTCGTGGGCGTAAATAAAGAATTCTTTTCCGGGTCCGCACGGCCAGAACTTATATGGGAACTTGAGGAAAATCTTTGTATACACCATCACGTCACATTTCTCTATGGCCTCTGTTTTCCACCTCTGTTTCATCATATTTGAAACCATCCTGTTTAGTTAATAATACTAAACTCCGCAGCAATATAGAAATAAAACATTACAAGGAGTATCAGCACCAGAAACAGAGAGCAGTGGGGAAATACTATACCAACCAATTAACCAAGAAATGTTTAAAGATGATAAAGACTCGTGGGTTTAATGCATATGCATATTCTACTCTATAGAAAAAGAGGTAAAAGGGTAAATAAAAAACCGATCACGTGTAGATTAGACACACACACACAGGGATATGAGTCACAAAATGCAAAACTGGGAGATGATGCATGGGAGTCGCACATAGACACATTGGGAATCCGATTCTTACGTCATGAGTCAGTAGGAGGCATTGCCATTCCATAAATTTTGACCCACTAAATGAAAAATTAAATAATGGACCAGGCCATTTAGAGATGTATACCAAGAGAAGTCAAGTCAGAGCGAAAATCCCACCACCTCACAGGACGGACAGAGCCCGAGAGATATTTATTGTGTTATGAACATTGAAAGGTCAAGATTCTCCCCACCCATCTTAGGTCTCTCAATAGAGGTTCACAAATCAAGAGGCAACAGATACGACACGTCGTCATAAATTATAGTGGGCATTCTTGGTCTTGGTGGGGGCAAAAGTCAGAGAGTGATTAGTAAGTAGTATGGTCATAAACAACATGGAATAAATAAAAGAAGAAAACGTACGGGTAAAGGTGGAGTGAAAGAAATGAGGTCGCTTTGGAGTACACCAATGCTAACAGACAAAACCACATAATTGGCTTCATAGATACATCCATCCTCCGTTGTTACAGTAACTCCGTTTCTCGAGTGTTGTATTTCCCGAACAACCTGCATAAAATTCGTCATGAAGAAGAGCAGAAACAGATAAAAATTTGACACAGCAGTCAACTCCCACCCAGAACCCGAACCAATTTTTATTTGGGAAAGATTACGGGGAATCTTTGCTCATTTAATGACTCATCACAACCCATTTATGGCTGCTATCCAAAAATCACAGTGATTACTAGTGAAGCAGGACGATGATACAGGGGAAGCTTCCCACATTTACTGCAATTCGCATCAGATTCGATGGGCAATAAAGGGAACCAAAACAACAGCCCCATTAAATGGAGATATTGACTACACTCCCCACTTTCATGTTTTTATTTGAGTTGATTTGACATCTCACCCCATGGGTTATTGTTTATGGTCATAAAAACCACTGTGCAGCCAAATGCAAATTGGTATTCAGTGACCCTACTAATTTAATAATGGTAAAAAGGCTTACAAAACGTTGCACATTGTCATTACAATTCTGTCAAATATTATACAAGGACATTGCTGGCAAGTCAAAGTTTTGCTATTCAAGTAGGGGGAACGCTATCAAAACTTACTGCTCATTGTTGGGTATAGGGGTAAATCAAAATTTTAAAAATCCGAATTAACAGAACCATTTAACGGATAACTACTTCACAGTTAAAGAACAGTTAGAGAAGAAAAAAGAAAAAAAAAGGGGGGGTGGGGGGGAAGGGCAAAGTTTTTTAGTGGCAATTTCATAGTAAAGAAACCCAAAATTAGAACAACTCCTATTCAAATCATCTGTAGCAGGTCTACTCAGCGTTGGGATTCAAACGATGTCTACAGGAAATCATCTAGCGACAAACTATGAAAGCGATATCGTGATCATATGACACGGACGGATGCCACTAATTTCAACCAATATCTTAAATAAATATTTAGGCAGCCAAAATAAATATATTGTAAAAGCTCACAAATCCCAAGACCGATTTTTCTCATTAGCCAGGTATCCAATGCAGATCATAAAGTTTCTTTCAGCCGCTAAAAGAGTTAAAGCAAAAGCGAAATTATCAAGTTGACCACTACCTACACTAACACACAGCTTCTAATATAAACTGGCAAATGACAATAGTAATAATATAATATGAATTGGAAATTGCTTTCAGAAACGTCATTATCTGCAAACTCCCAAAAGTGGGTCAATCATCAATCTCAACGACAAATAAGAATAGCACATGCAAACAAAAGAGATACCCAGGGATTTCTATCCTATACTTTTTCTGTTTCTTTTACTGTATTTTTATCAAAGCCCATATCCGTCCTTTTGTTTCATCATATGATTGGGTAATCAAAACCAGAACAGACAAAATTTTCATTTAAAAACATATAATTAGCTAAAAAGTCAATATTTAAAAAGGAAAAACAAATATATTTTCTCTTTTTTTCTTCTCACCTTGTTGAGTTTGAGACGACTGTCCAAGATTTTTCCTTCTGAGGTAAAAAGGAAGTCTTCAGCCATTTTGTATAGCAAATATTCATACCCTCTTTCATCTGCAACCAAAAATTCCCTCTCTCCAAAATCCAAATACGTCGATATAGGCTCAACCTCTACAAAAAAACACACCCAGTTCCCAATTCAATATTCACATACAGTATTAGAATAAGAAAAAATAACAAGAATCGGACAGCAATATGACCTGCCATCTCAAAATCATGGAGTATAAAGTCGATAGCGAGTTCCATGGGAGTCTTTGGCGTACTGTAAACAAAAGAAAGAAGAGATATCATAAAAATATGCTTTGAGAATGTTAATTAACTTAATGCCATAATTCTTCTTTTTGAAATCCTCATCAAACGAACAAAAGACTTTTTGAAATAAAGTTACCAGGGTGGCTCTGATACAATGGATAAATCATCAGCATCCTCCCCTTGGTTCCTCAGCTTCTGAATCGCGGAGTCCACCGCCTTCTTGTACGAGTCGGCCGCAACTCCACTCGGAAAAATTTTCCCACTGCAAACTCATTGATTCAAAAACCTAGACTCACTTCAAATTGATCGACAAAAGAAAAGGCAAAACACAAAAACGAAGGAAAAAATGGACAAACGAAGGTTCAAATTCCATCTGTAAACAATCAATACATTGTCCAATACCACTAAAAAACAATGTCTCGACTCTCGAGCAAAAATAGCGGAGGATTAAAGAAACCATCCGAAACACAGAGATTGGGCGAAACACGAAAATAACATCAATCAGAATCAGGAATTCGAACCTTCGATCATAGATATTGTAGCGAGCATTGCTGTAATCAGAGAAGCAAGTACGGAGACTAGATTTGAGAGCAAGTTCCCAAACAGGATTCGGCTCTTTACCACCGACTCCAACAATCCATCCCGCTCCAAGTTCCACCGATACACCTCCAAAATTCTCCTTACAAACTCTTCCTCCAATACGGTCAGAAGCCTCCAAAATCACGAAGTCGTCTATTCCATTGTCCACCAAAACCTTCGCCGCCGACAAACCTTCCAATCAAAAATCGACCAAATCAAAACAAAAAAAAAGTACAATAAAATGAGAGACTCGGAAACAGACTCGGAAACAGAATGAATCAGTAATAGACGAAAGGTATAAAGAAGTATAAGAAGAGTGATGACTCACCGGAAACACCGGCGCCGATGACGATGACGGAGGAACGAGACGGAGAATCCATTAAGGGAGGAATTGAAAGGCAGAGAGAAAGGGAAAATAGAATAAGGTATGGAGAAATATTGAAGAAATATAGCGGGAGTCGGTTTATATAGTTTTTTTCCGGACTCACCTCTTTGAGTTGGAGATTTATTCCCAATCCTATACTCCATTGGTAAAATTAAGAGAGAGAATATTAAATGCAAAAAGATAAAATAAAATAAAATAAAAATTATTCAAAAAGACTGTTACAATCTATATCATACTAATTTCAAATTTATCAAATTAATTTAATAATTATTAGTCCAAATAATATTTATCCTAAAATTAACCAATTTATTAAATTTATAAGATAGGTGGATCAAAAAATTCAAATTAAAAATTTTGTTTATCCCAATAACTATTGTTTTATACTTATTTTTTTAAAGAAAAAAAATGTTTTATACTCATTTAAAGTTTAAACCATTAATAGAAAAAGATAGATACAAAAAATCAAATTTCTTATTTAAAGAGATTTGAAAATCTATAATCTAGATTCTGTTTAATCCATACTTTTAAATTTCATAGTTTAACACATTTTTTTAATTACAAATTTTGAAAAACAATATTTTATATTTTGAGTTTATACCGTTTTTGTTAATTTTAAATTTTAAAATAAAATAATGAAAATATTTAAAAACAAAATACATAAGACTCTAAAAATTATAACCTAAGATATCTTTATAAATTAATTAATAATCGTAGTTTTATGGTTAATAAATATACGAGAGTCACATATATAATAATTTTTAAAATTAAAATCTAATTTATAAATATATTACCAAACATGAAATGCTAAAATTTGAAAATATGTTTTTTTTTTTTTTTTTCAATCTCGATTTTTTGTTCTTAGAGAAAAGGGAGAGAGAGATTTCAATTTCTTTGAGGGCTGAGGGTCATTTTCTTTTATCCCACTAGACTATGAATTGACATCTTACGCGTAATTAGGAAGGGGTAAGGGTAATTAAGTCATTTCAAGTACTTTCTTTTTTAAATAAATTAAAAAAAAAAGAGACAAATTCATTTATTTAAGGCCACATAAAAAGGAAATAAAAATTTGTTTTGATCTATTAGAAAACAAATCCTATAATTATTTAATCACTTCTCAAATGTGTAGGGTTTTTTTATTATTATTAAATATTTCAACAATAGTCGATAAATGACGCTTTAAATTTTATCTGGTTCAAGAATTCCTATAGTTTTGGAAAATTTAATAAAAATAAATGAGATGTTGAAAGAAAACGATATACTTAATATTATTCTGATCGTGAAATACACTATATATCAATTGAATTTCATAAAAATGTAGTATAGTTGAAAGTTGACTTCAAAAACTTTTTTAAAAAAACACGTTGAAATTATGATGACTAAATATTGTAATTTAAATTAATATTTTTTAAAAATTGTTTAAAAGAAATGAAAAGATAAATAAAATAACAGGAAGGCGAATACTAAAGCAATCGTAACTCAATTGACACGTAGATGTGTTAAAAACGTACGTGGTTCGAATAAAGATGTTTTCTCCGACTTTAGAATTACTATAAAACTAAAGATAGTGAGTGAGGTTTGGTAATTGTTGCTACTTGTTTAGGGCCATTATTCCAATTATTTATGTGTGAGGGGCAATATCGGAATTTGAAGGAGTCAAATAACATATAATTTATAAACACCATGGTTGTACTTGTACTATTGTACCCTGCATTCTTCATTTTCTATATGCCAAACAAGTGGAAATATAATATATATACATATTATATATATATATACATGCGAATATGAATATTAAACAAGTGTGCATTTCTTAAATAGTTGTTAGTTGCATGATATGCATGATAAATGCATGTAGAATTTGTTTGTACTCTTTGTTTTATTGAAACAAAATATATATATATATATATATATATATATATATATATATTAAGGAGCAAAGTCATGTTAATTATCGTTGAATTAAGTTTTCACTTTGACCATTATAACTTAGTTTTGATTTTATTTTGGTAATTTTACTTAACCATTAACATTTTAGTCTAAATTAACATAGTTCAGTTGACATAAAGAGTTATGTTATTGACCACGAAGTCAAAGGTCCGATTAGCTCTGTCCAAATAAGTGAATCAACGAACAATTCAAACTCATTTAGTGAGTAATGTGTTACTATAATGGTAAAAACATTTATTTTAACAAATCTTTTGTAAGGAATATTAAAATATAGACTTTAGCATTTTTCTTGTTGGTAATAAATAATATAGACTATAGTCAATAGATGGCATGGGGACGTGAAATTTATATAGATATTCGGGAATAACATTAAAAACAAGTATTAGATTAAAATGTTAATTAATCCTAATGAGAACAAGGTTAATCCGACGTGTAAGGATTAGCACCCATGATTAAGGGATAATTAAATAACACTAAGCATTGTAAAATGGGGGGGGGGGGGGGGGTTGGCATAAAATAATGCTTTTCTAAAAGCTTAAAATATAATTTTAGGTTTTAGGGCTTCACTTTTTACCCTTTTTTTTATTATTAAATTATTATTTTGAGGAAAAACTTTTTTAGATTAAAAAAAAATTAAAAGCTTGAAAAGTACTTTTTTTAATTTTAAAAGGTCAATTATTTGAAAAATACACCAAAAATATATATATCTAACTATAAAGCAATTAATGGATGAGGTCTTAAAAAAATTATATTATGAGTGTCCTAAGGAGGTATTCGAGGTTTTGGCTTTGATTAGAGGTTTGAAAGTTCTGGTTGATATTTTTGTTCATGGGTCTTTCTCGTGTTTTTGTGGAATCTGACTATGCTTCTCTTATTAATTTTGTTAAACACAAGGCTCTTGTTTTGTCTTAGTTTACGGGTTTTGTTGCTGAGATTGGGACGTTAGTCGAGTTGACCCATGTCATATCTTTTGCTTGGTATTCACGTAGTGCGAATGGGATGGTGCATTGTTTGGTCATGTTGTGATGTCGTATGGTGATTGTGTTGGTATGTTTGTTGATAATTCTTCTTTTAAATTTGAAGAAGTAGTTAACTTTGAAAAATGTGGTAGGACCATCATGAATGGATGGTGCATTCCTTGTATTATCCTGTATCCCAAACTCTTTCTCCTCCGCTCTTTATAAAGAGGCTTATGGTTGTGGTTAGTTATTTTTTCACTCATGGTCAATAATGGAACGTATATTTTGACTCTATTTTTCTCAAACTCTACATTTGAGAAACGTAAATAATATTGGAAGAATAACTTCGAACTTTACACTAGAGTGGCCCCTACCATATGCAAGTTTCTTAAAGGACTAAGGGCATATTTGGTATTCCCATCTCTTTCCAATTTCTTACACTTTTATTATATTCAGAGTTTGTTTATCTAAAAATTTAAAGTTTCGAAAATTAAAAAGTCATACATGTGAGAGTTTGTTTGGACTCACTTAATTAAAAATGTTTATAAAAAACTCATTTTCATTTAATTTTTTTTAATAAAAAAAATTTAAAATACACTAAAAAATCTATTTTTAGTGGTGGTCAAACATTTTAGTTTTTTACTAAAATGATTTATTTTTAAAATTAAACACTTGAAAATGTCTTCCAAACACTTTTTTTTCCTTTTAAATTCATTGACGTGTATTAAACCATTGTTCTATAAGATTAGTCAAAAAGGATAATTAGCTCCAAAAAGACAAAGAAAGAGGTATTCTAGTGAAAAGGAGATGGTATAACAATATTTTTGAAACAATCGTAAAGCTAATAATCTATAAGAATATGTTACAAATTATTGCATACGCATTGTAATTATCCTTTTAAATTGTTTATGGTACGAGAATATTTTTGAAATAAATAAAAAAAAATTAGACTTTTTTCGATAATTTTTTTTTAGTACAACAATATTTGAAGTTGAAAAATTCAAACATTCTACTGTCATATTAATTACCGTTGATGTTTCAGTTTGTCAAATTGGCAAATTGATAAAGGAAGGTTTGTTGTGTGGGCGGTGATGTTGTAACGTAACGGTGTGGTCAACGTCAGAACATGAAAACAATGAATGGGAGTGGGACGCATAGGATCAAAGAGAGGAGAAGAAAATTAAGAAAGAATAAAACGGGACCGCAGCGCACGTGTTGAAGTAGAAACCACACGTGTGGGGAAAGGGGCAAGGTGTCTGTGACGGTGGTAATTTTGACAGCTGGGTAACCGGCAGCCGATTGCTGGAAAGAAAAAAGAAACAGCCAAAGGTCCACGCTGCCCCTGTTGTTCCTGCTTCCAAACACTCTGTCCCGCTAACTATCCCTTCTGTTTTCCCACCTCATCTTTTTCTATTTTTTTTCCAATTTAGTATTAATTTTTTTAATTTAATGAGGATGTAAATTTGTATAATTATTAAAATTTGGGGTGGAAGTTGATATAATTTTTTTTAATTCAACATTTTATGGTTATTCTTATTATTTTGAACTAATATTAAAATTGGCTTATGATAAAAAAAAAAAAACGTTTTTTAATTTTAGATTTTGGCAACATATTAGAATATAAGTTGTTTCGTATTAAAAAAGTATAAAAAATGATAGGGTACAAAAAGAATTTATTTTTTCGCTTCAAATTATCATATCGGAAAGCACTTTAAATTTGGTGTACCAATTGAGTTATGTGAATGGTATATAATGTTTTGAGAATACTTTTATAATGGAGAACAAGATAGACCGTAATGTTTTAAAATATAACAAAATATTTAAAACTATATGTGATAGATTGTGATAGATCAAAAAAGACTAATAGACATAGATAATAGTCTATGTTAGTCTATCACAATCCATCGTAAATAAATTATGATATTTTGCTATTTTGAAAATATTTTATTTTATATTGTTATATTTAAAAATAATCTTTTAAATATTGTAGTCATTTTGTCGGCGTGTGTGCAATATATTATTGTAGTCGTGTATTTTATTTCGAATGTTTGACTTTTCATATTAAATTTCAAAAAGGAAATTTATTTTAAATTTTAAATTTTAAATTTGGTTGTTTATCAACATCAATTATAAATATATGATTGGATATGACTTTGAACACAATGACATAATTATAGATTCATAAATTCATTATTATTATTATTTTATTGGAGGACAAAAAAAATGTTGATTGTTAAGCTCTATTAATAAGCTATCACCCACACATTTATAAAATGAAAAAAGATTTTTTTTTCTTTTTTTTTGCTGATTATAGAAGAAAAAAAATCTTAATCAATACGAAAATCTCATTTAAACAAGATCTTACTACCAAAGATCTTATGTTAAATACAAGATCTAATCTAATTAAGTTATTAATTGACCCTTGACAAATGTGACATCAATTTTAATCATTAAACAGTTATCGTCCTCGATTTAATAATCACAATACTTAAAACAAACAAACAACAATTAAAATTTACAGCAATTGATTATCTATGTCAATATTTAAATTAGTAATTAATTCGTATAACAAATAAATAATTTTTTTAAAAAAATAAATATAACCTAACCTAACGATCAAGTGATTACATATTCGTGAATCAAAATAACAATACTAAACCCTAAATCTAAAATTTTAAATCAGTCGAGAACATATATTTTTTAAAATTTTAAGTAATTAGAAGCTTAGAAACATTTTAATATGTAATTATTCAAGTAGAGATTTTCTCGAGTGTTATAGGTATGTTTTATGGCACGTGGCATTTTCAAAATATATGAGTAGTTGATTTCTTTTCCTCTTTGGTCCTTTATAATTATTATTTGAAAGTTAAAAATAATAATTTTATATTTAAGTCCTTTATAATTATTATTTGGTCCTTTATATTTTTCTAAACTCTTATTTTATATTGATTAATAATTATTTATTTGTTGTTTGTTATTATTCCTTACCCTATTTTTTAAAATTATTTTTGTTTATTTGTCCAACAAGTAATAACTACATTAAGATGTAAACTATATTATAAAATATAAATTAATAAATAATACCGTACGTGTTGGTAGTAGTGGATGAATTAAATTTTAATAATTAATCATTAGTTAAATTATTACGAAAAATGGAAGTCAACCCTAGTAGTAGATGAATCGTGGGTCGTTGTACTCCTTTTCTGATTTATTACTTTTTTATTAAAAAATAAATAAATAATAATAATAATAATTATTATTATTATTATTTATTATATATATCTAACTTGAAATATTCACAATAATTCGCAGTTATTACAATTTTAAATAATATGTTACATTTTTATTTGGAAAATTATCGTAAATGAACTGAAAATATTTTGTAATTAGAATAGGTTTATTAAAAACTGATTAAAATTATTTTTAACAACTTGAGTGATGTTAGTGAACACAATAACAACTTTTATTGTTTATTTATTTGTTTGATTATTATTATTATTATTATTATTACAATATTTGGAATGAATTATTTTGTAATTTTCTAATAATTACTTTATATTTTTCATTACCGAAATTTTGACGTCATATTTATAATAAATTTGCAAATGATTTATTTTTAAAAATATCTAGAAGAAGCAATTTAAATCAATTCACTAATTTCCTTTTATTTTTTTGAAGATAAAATCAATCATTCAAAAGAGGAAAAAGAAAAATGGAAAGACACGTGATAAGTGATCCAAAAATCCGTGTCAATGTAATGTTACAGGAAGATGACACGTGGCACTTGCCTTGCTGTAGCTTTGGAGGACCGCTTGGGGTCCACGCCAACAAATTTTTCGGCGTTTATATCTTTAAAAACATTTTTATATTTTCTTCAACTATTTCTTCATAATAATTAAATTATTTTTTTCAAATATATCCAACAAAAAAAAAATATATTTAAAAATATAAAAAAATGACTGTCCATCAGTAGATCCAATAGGCTACACTCTAGATATATCATGTGACAAATAGTAGCCCACCATAGTCTATTTTAAATAGACGATGTATTTTTCTATATTTATAAATATTTTTAGCAATTTTATCGTTTATAATATTTTTCAAAGAGAGGTTAAATATCTAGATATATATTTGATTGTTTAAAAAAATCTACAGCATAAAAGCAACTCATCATACCCCTAAATTTTCTCTATATAAAAAGATTTGAACCTCAAATTTTTTTATTGTCAGATACATACATGTGTCAGTTAAGCTAAACTCATTTACTTCTTCATATCAATTAATAACTACATTAGAAAAAAACAAATTTTGAAATCTATTAATCATATAATTAGAAGTATTAATTCTTTTAAAATTTACAAAATCATTTATTTTTACATTACAGGTTTAGTTTCTATTAGACAGACGGCTAAACTTTTAATTAATTTAAAATTTAAAATAATTTTTTATTTTTTTAATATAACTTAGATCAATTCATTTAAAAGTTATTTTGAATGATGTGTCAAATACTATAATTATTTCAAAATGACTTAATTTTTAAAATTAAACACTAAAAAATTTATTCAAACACGTCCTGAATAGAGTTTATTTGATAAAAATAAATTTTAAATAAAATGTGCAACTGCAGGATAAAGAAAGGTATAATATATTTTTTTTTCAAAAATAGCATAACTTAATTAACATATTAGTAATCTTATAATTAGTGGTTCAAGTTCTTGTCTCTAATAATACTAAAAAAGTCATATATTTTTTTAATATTTAGATTTGTTTTTTTTATTTGAATTTTTTTTTTTATGAATTAAAATAAAAACCAAAGTTAACTAAAATGAGATTTAAATGTTTATAATTGTATTAAAATTTGATGTAAAAAATAAGTGATTCAGCCTTGCACGCATTCAATCAACTTCGTTAATGATACCAAAACTTGAATTCTTAAAACAATTATAATTATTTGTTTAATTTCTTCTTTTTTTTAAAAAAAAAAAAAAGAGACACCTCATTCTCAATTAAAATTAAAGTTGAATCCAAATAATAACCTTTTTATATGGAAAATTAGAGCCGTAAAGAAATAAAATTGAGATTCTTCATTTTATTAATTCAAAATAAATTAAATAATCATTTGGTCGTAATGCATCTTTTTTAGTTTATAATAATTTTACATTAAAAAATTAACCTTATTGTTGCAATTAACTTTTTAATTAATTAATTATTCATGATCTCAAATGCATAAGAAATATCTATTCATATGTGATTTTTTATTTTTATTTTTGAAAATTAAACGTATAAACATTATTTATATATCCGTATTGTTGTCTATTTTTCACTAATGATTTAAAAAACAAGTCAGATTTTAAAAACTAAAAAAGATAGTTTTAAAATATTCGTCTTTATTTTTTAAATTTTGCTAAAAAATCAACCCTTATAATTAAAAAATATTTAAGGAAGAAAATAAATTTGATTTAAAAAAACAAAATAGTTATTAAATCACCTCTAAATAATTTAAGTATATTTTAGGGAAAATTCTAAAATAGAAAAGTAAAAGTTAAATAATTAAGTTGGAAAATGGATTATATTTATTTAATTAATTTAGAGTACAAAATGGATTGTATTTAAAGTTTTGGCATTGTCTTCTCATTATTCTGCTCTATCTTTTTGGGAGAATATAAAAGACAATAGATTTATGGGTGTTGCTTGAGAATTGAGCAAAATGACAATGATGCATTTATGGAATTATGTATTTAATTCATATATATATATATATATATATATATATATATATATATATATATTTCTTTTTATTTTGCTCAAATATTATTGAAAATCTATTAGATTTTGGAAGTTTCTAAGAGAGGTACCAAAATTGACTCAATCCTATCTCAAATATTTGGATCAATTTCTCCCATTTCTTCTTTTCCTGCTCATTTTGTCTTTGCCTATTTGTGTATGTAATGTGAATTTTTTCTTAAATATTTAGACCTATACTCAAAATTATATATATATATATATATATATATAGTAAATTATTTAACTTTATCTTACTCTTAAGTTACTCTAAGATACTAATTAAGAAAAAATTGTGTTCACATCTAAACTTTAGATTATTTATATCATCAACTCGATATAGCAAAGTTTATACTTATCTATAAACTAACTCAAATCTAATCATAAAATCAAGCACATAAAACTATATGTGTTCGGTAATTAAATAATGCTTACATCAAACTAGAAAACATTATTGTTTCAGACGTAACACCTGCCATGCATCTTAGAAATTCATAAATGATAAAAATTCGATTAATATTATTATTATTATTATTATTATTATTATTATTATTATTATTATTATTATTATTGTGGGGAGGGGTTAATAATTGTAAGGGTGGGGTTGAAATGACAAAGGATAAAGTAAAGTCTATAATTAAAGAAAGAGAATGGACTAAAGAAAAAATTATGTTTGCTTGCCAAAGTAGGGAGCAAAATCTTATGGATAGTGATGGAGCTTTCAAAAGATTTTATCCAAATTGTCTTTTATAAATATTAATATTAATAATTAATTATAAGATTACCTAATAAATATTTCATGCATATATATATATATATATGATAATAATTCATTTCCATTTTTAGATATTAAGAACAAACCCTTTGTTTTATTTAATCAAATTTTAAATTCACACTCTTTGATAAATTAAATTAACTTCCATTTAATTTCTTCATATAAAGAAACCTTCAAAGAGGTCATTTTTCTTCTTTTTTTTTTTCTTTTTTTATAGATAACATTTGAAATCAAAGTTAGTGTATTCTCGTAATGGATATATGTTTTGCTTTCGAAGCAACCTCTTTTTTAAGATTTTTACGGTTATTATACTCCTCTAAATAATTCTATATGCTTTTTTGAAATAAACTAGACGACGTGAAAACGCATTAAGTTCGTTGTTCTCTAAACTTTTTTTATTATTTTTCCCACTATGTGTATGCCGTGTGGAAATTATTCTTCCAGAAAATGAATAAATCAAAGTTATTATTTCTTTCATAATCACGCATAAAGTTTGTAACATAGTAATGTGCACTAACGTATCAATGAAACTTGATCCAATTTAACGAGGGAACTACTCGTTAATAACAATTTGAAAATGAAATGAACAATATATAATATTCATTTTTAGAATAGAACTCCTAAATTGGAAAAACAAAATAGGGTGAAACTTTAATCCAATTTAGAATAGAACAAGTTCAAAAGAAACCCATATTGTTCTTAGCTTAACTTAGAAATCAATTTTGGAAAAAATGGGATGATAAAAGAGAGCATAGAGAAAGAATAAGAGCATTAATGTAATGGGGTGGTGATGGGTGGTAAATTTGCATTGGCTTCAACTTGGTCACCTCCCCCACTCAACTTAGGGTTTTGAGAATAATTTGCATGAAACCATATAATAAGTCAAAAAAGAGAGCCCAAAAAGAAATGAACTTAAAGAATAAGCAAACTCAACATATATTTGGCTTTTGGGTAACCTGATGAATCAAAATCACTTTCCACTAACCTTTATCCCTTTGTGTTTTGGGTGACCAAGTTTGAGGAGTTTGAACTTGTTCATATGCAATGTAGACACATATTTCTTTTCTAATGCTTCAAAAAGTCATAAGCATTTGTTTTCACTCATTATGTTGAGCATAAGTAATTTAATACGATTTCTAGATTGAATTACATGAATTTATTCCATTTTGATACGTCATATATATATATATATATATTGATTGAGGGATGACGGTTTGTTTCAAAATACGATCAACGTTTCACATTGAACTAGATAAAAGGATGATCAAAGTTTGGAAATATATTATACTATATTGTGTGGATATATTTGGACGTTCGGTTGTTCCTTACATATACATGTTCTATATTCTATTTATATCATATATTCATGTCTACAAGTGTGTGTATGTGTAAAGTTACCTATCTTTTGACAATTAAGAGAGCACATTATCATTATTATAGATTGTAAGATCTTATATTCAATAATGCACACGATGATAACGGGACACGATGCCCTTAAATTTAGGGGTCCAAGTCCAAGTTTTTTCTTGTTGTCACACCATTCAATGTTCAAACCATTACTTCAAATGAGGGAAAAACAATGCACCAAAATAGTTGAGTTGTGACTTAGTGTGAAAAAGATGACATGAAAGTTTATATGTTTGTTTATTACTAAATGGCACTATTAGGGCTCCATCCATTTGAACCCAAATTTCTGTATTCAACCTTCAAAACTTGTAAAGATCCCAATATTTTTCTCTCTAAAAGAAGGGGACTTATCATTATTATTAGCTAGTGGAGCACTTTGATTTATGTGTGTCCTTTATTTGACTTTCTTTTCCTCCAATACTAGCCCATAGCTAGGGCTAATGTTTCCCCTCCATGGGTAAAAAACTTAAAAGGAAGACCTTATAAAGGGTAACAATGAAACCCTATATGTGTCCATTAAAGTTGGAGCAGTCATAGGTTTATAAATAAAATGGTAATATATTATATATCTCTATTATAGCAATACGAATTCGGGCTCAAAAGTCACTTCACGTCAAGCTAAATGTGAATGATATCGTACCAATATATAAAAGTAAAAAGAATCATATGCTATTTAATTAAGGTTAAGGTTTAAATACCAAAAAGGCTCATAAACTATGAGGTTGGTTTTGACTGCTACCTTGAATTTTGAATTGTTTAATAATTTTAGTCTTGAAGTTTGAAGTTTGTTTCAAAATAACCTTGGTATGTTTTTACATGCTTATATGTACCGATCCAAATATATAAACAAATAAATAAAGACAGACGTAGTGTGTTTGTAAACCGTAGCCAACTTCATCTTCCACTTTCACCTCACACCTATTCTTTCGTTATCACTACCCCTCCCTTTTTTCTTTTGTTAAATTCATAAACAAAAAGAAAATTGTACGTGTTTACTTCGAGCATGTGATTTAGTTTGCTCGTATAAGCAATAAGTAAGCATACACACAAACTTTCCATCTATAAATTTAGTGGCAAAGACCTCGTAAATTTTTTTTTAAAAGGATTAAAAAATCAAACCTTTAAAGTTCTTTCAAGGCTCGGGAATAAAAACTAAACATTTTAAGTTTAAACATAAATTTAATAATATGTTTGAAAAGAGAATTACCATAAGAATGATGAAAACCTAAAAAGAAAGGGCATATTAATCAAAACATATGATAATATAATAAATAAATAAATAAATAAAGGTTCCCTTTTGAAAGCCAAAGATGATGATAAATTTGAAACAATTTGATTATTCAATAACCCAAAGAAAAACAAAAAATGGGAAAAGAAGAATCTAAATTGATAAATGGAAAAGTGGGTCCCTATGAAATAGGTAGCTAGCTAGGATGGATAAAGAATCATTCTGTTTTGGGGACACTTGTCTCATTCCCATTGGTCATTTGGTGCAACTATGAAATCCAACTTTTTTGAAAATATATGTGTGAATGTTAGAACATGAAAGGAATCCAATTCTAAATCCAATCATTCATTACAAAGAAAATCCAAAATTCCATCATTTTTAAATAAAGTAGTGTTTGGTCTCATGAATTTGTTAGGAAGTTGAAAGAGATCGGTGATCAATTCATCCACATGTTCATAGATTATTAAATTTTATATCGAAATACAAGATTTTATGTGCTAATAATGTAGTTCTTCGTGTTCAAAATTATGACAAAAATCATGTTAAATTTCTTAAGTATTATGGATGTGACCGAATGATGGATTAGAATGATGTTCTATTTTTCCATCTTTTAAATCGGATAATTTTACGAAAAATTATGTGTTATACAAAAACAAGAAATAACCATGTTTAGAAAATAAAATGACTATTTTGAAAGTACACCCCGAATCTTGTAACTAAAAGCTTCAAAGTTCAAGAATTAACCTTGTAATATAACGTTGTTTTTATTAATTACAAACCATTTTTATGATGAACTTATTAGAAAATGTTTTTGAAATTTCACGAAAACATCGTATAACAAACACTTCCAATCCATATTTTTTTAATCACATCCTTGGAGACCATACAAATATGTTCATACTTTAGCAATTTGATTTTCTCCCCAAATGTTTCATCGATCTAGAAGAATATTTTTCAAGATAACGTTCTTTCTCTAACGAAGAAATTAGGATGCCCCAAAAACAATCTACAAACTCCATATCAAAATCAAAGTGATCAGAGGCCTTAATTAACATACTATACAACAATCTTTATTATTATTATTATTATTATTATTATTATTATTATAAAAAAAAAAAAAAAAGAGTTGTTGGTACTAAAAGGAATGAGAGAATATTATGGTTTTGTGGGATTTGTCAAATCCATCCATCCCTTAAAATATAAAAACAAAATTCCATAAACTGTCACTTAATATCCACAAGGAATTATTATTAGCATTGACTCTCAATATCCAAAATTATTGGGTGTTGAAAAAAACATTGGTCTCACAAATTCCTTCAAAATAATAATAATAATAATAATTAATGTTTTTTGTTTTGAAAATAGATTGGATGGGTTTGTTCTTCTTTCTTTTATCCAATTTCTGATGCCACTGTTTGGACTTTGGAGAAGGTTTGGTTGTTGCCTTTCTCAATGCTCCACTAACCAAACCCTTATTGCTTTTCTCACTGCTTTCAGTTTCACTTTTCAAAGTTTTCAACTTTTTTTTTTTTTTTTTTTTGTTAATTTCAACTCATGATTTTATATTCATTCAAGTTTTCATCACATTGACTCACTTTTGTGTACTCTTCTAATTCCATTCACACACTTACTTCCCTTGTTTTCTTCCCATTTGTCTATTCTTAAAATGTTCTGATACCAACTTCTCTACAGACTACTCCTATTCAATAATTTCTAAAACGGTAGGTCGTTTCTGTAGTTTTCGTTTCTTTAATCAACATTCATTGTACCACATACCGAATACTTTGGTATCTTTTCATTTCAAATTTTAGCTTTGTTTGAGTGACTATGTCATGGTCAGCGATAATTGATATCTACTCTTTTTTTAAGAGTCGCGTCTTTATTTATTGTACTGAGAAGAGAAGAAGCAAAAGACAAAGGTGGCATATGTCAAATATTTGAGCTTGTGAATACTCTATCTTGAAAGTGAAAGTGGGTCTCTTTTATAAACTATTTGGTTGAAGATATTCTATGGAAGTTGATGGGCTAAAATATCACTTTGAACCTAGACAGAGGCTAAGGAGCCCACCACATGTTCCTAAAATTAGGGCCAAGTATTGGGATAGGTATGTTTGGATGAATGATCTTAATCAAAGTATAAAATTAAAATGAATATTGAAAAATAATAATGTTGAAACCTTATTAAGGATCCAACAATGATTAGAATTAGTCAATCACCCTGCAAGGAAACTCTTCATACAAACTTAGTTTGATATGATCTCCGTAAAACAAGATTCAATGTTTATTTAGAGTTGAGTCATACTCATATTGGCTATTCAAAGTTATATTATATAGATAATATTAAGTGTAATAGTTAAGTAGGTAACTCCATAACAAAATTTCATGTGCATCCTAAAATTGTCAAACAATACATCTAAGATGAGACGATGTTGAAAATATGCCCATCTTAGACTACGTGGAAAGAAGAAGAAAAAAACTTTGATCTCTTCCATTCTTGTTAACGAAACCAAAAACAAATGCAGAAATTTCTCAAATGAGAGTATCCAAGCTTCGTGGAAGAAAAAAATATGTCGCGTCTTCGAAAGCTGAGTATTGGGATTAGAAGATAATGTATTCTCCATCTCCGTCCTACAAAGAATCTTATCAAGACATGTATTTAATTAGAAGATACAAAATGCAACTAACATGCAAAATATGCCAATATGATAAGAAGCAAACAATGAATGCTTTCATATAAGGAGAAGACTGATAAATCCTAGATTTCCCCCAGAATATAGATCTTTCTATCTTCTATAGGCAGCTGTAAAGTAGGGAATATAGTTGCAAGAATGTCAATGGACAAGTTTTAGGTAAGCACAACCTGGATCACAGTGAAAGATACCAGAAGATTAGGCAATACGGCAATTGGCTACAGTAAAACACTCACAATGAAAGATACAAGAAGATTATGATAGTGTGACGGGCCACGGTATAACAGTATGAGAAGCATCTTGAGTCGAGCTGTAGTCCAATTCCAGGCGTTGCAAGCCATATGCTAGAGAGCTAGAGCTCCTCTAGCACAAATCAATTGTGATATTCAGATTAGCTCTGAAAAGACCATACATGAAGGTTTGTTGTCAAGGGTTGGTTGCCTTGAGAAGAAACAGTAGTCCCATTAAGCTTATGGGGGGTGGGGACATTGGTCAAGAGCACATTTTTTTCTGTCAAATACAAATATGACACAGATCTTAGCAATGTAATCGAAATGGAAACATAAAAGTAGATGCATATACCATGTGACAAATGCAATTGAAATGAAATTTTGTTGAATTTAGATTTGGAAATCAGTAGTGTGTTAAGTATCCAAACCCAAAAATTATATGAAAACACCAAATAACGATATTGCAATTGTAGATAAATAATTCAAGAGAAAAGTATTTACTATCTTAATAGAGTTATGGTACAAATACATATTTATAGAGAATGTAGAAACC
>JBBPDJ010000001.1:14562743-14625128 GCA_037974625.1 Cucumis cinereus | reverse complement strand
AGAATGTAGAAACCCTAGATAGTATGTGAAATTACAAATAAGGGCCTATATATATATATATAAATATATTATAACAGCAATGTCTAATGAAATTACAATATAAACAAGTGATTCAAGGTACTTGTATTTTCTCTCTTGAGATCTCTCTTTTTAAGTCCTAATTCACTCAACAATGCCTATCTTCATCCCTTCCCACTCTCTTAAACCTATCCTTGAACCAATATCGTTCCGTTTTTTCAAGAAAGAAATTAAAATAAGGGGTGACTGCTGGGATTGTATAAATTATACTCTATTTTGAGAAATTATTTGCAATCAATTAGATAGAGAATGAGGAAAGAAGCGCTTAGATGTTAACAAATGGATCATTCAGAATCAAGAACATCAAGAAACTTTACTTGTAGTGAAAGATACTCACTGCCCCATCACGAGACAATTTTTTAAAGAAATGTGATCTACAGTGAACCTGAATAAGCACAAAAGCTTGGAGTTATAAAAAGTCTTACCTAACAGGAAAATTATTTTTCATAAAACAAGCAAGAAATAACAAAAAGAAACAAGATAGAATTTTCGGTTTAAATTCGTAGTGTGACAACTGACAAATTAATGAAATCTACCTGAAGAATTGAGAAGAATGCCTTGCACTAATGAAGACAGAGATCCCTTGAATAACCATGCCCCCATACGGATCTACATTCTTCCACACTACTGAAATGTTTTAGTACTGTTTCCTTGTCAAGCCTGGTTTCACTGCATCAAACCAATAGGATGAAGGGACATTCGGTACATGAGAACAACATTAGATCAGCTGGAAGGAAAAAAACACTGGAAAGTGTTAATAAATATTAGTTAACAGATTATTTTTGTATTTGTTAGAGATTCAGTTAATATCTAGTGTTTTGAAAAGCTTTCTTGGGCGCATGCCTAGCCTCAAGGCCCAGGTCAGCCGCCTCGCCTTGAAAAGGCTTGCGCCGTGGGAATTTTTAATTATTTTTAGAAAATCGTAGTAATTGGGGGGTTTCCTTGTTTATTAACTAAAAAAATCAATTCTACTAAGCTTAAATGAAAAAGTCGTTATGTTTAGGAGTTTTTTCTCTCATATTTCCACCTCAACTCTGCTTCTCTTCTTAATGTAGTATTTTTATATATAGTGCATCTTACAAAAAAATAGTCCGTGCTTGCACCATGCACTTAAGTCCTAGAAGACTATTGAACTTTATTGGGCCTTGAGCTTTAAAAAACACTGGACTTTGGTTTGTTTTTAAGCTTTTTGTTTACAATTTCTCTATAAATTACTCTATAAAACATAAGTTATCAATGAAGAAAATCTCTTTCACATTTTCTGATTGTTACATGGTATCAAAGCAGGTGGTCCAAAGAAGTTTTGTGTTCAAGCTACTACAATGTTATTTCCTCTCCAAGTAACATTTATTTTCACTTGTTGGGCCTTTTTCATATTTCAAGCCCACAAGTGAAGGGGTGTTGGATATTATATTAGATTTGTCTTTACTTATCAGTTTAAGTTTTTTGGTCAATTGGTGATTTAAGAGGGTATCAAGGATGTTTTTGACATGGCAATGCTATTTTTATTACATATATCATACGTGATTGACATGACAATGCTATTTTTATTACATACATCATATGTGCAATAAGGGATTCGAACCTACAACCTCTTGAAAGAAAGAGATAGGCAGATAACAATGTCTCACATGCCGAGCTATGCTCATGGTGCTAAGATAACAACATTATTATAATCAACTGTTATGCAGACTCATAAATAAGCACCAATTTACCTCGTCGTCGTTAGTGGCAATCAACTTATTTTCCAATCTATGAGCAGCCTCAGTCATGCCTTGTGCTTTTAAGGCACGAATCATTGTGGCAAATGTAATACCATCAGGCACACATTTATTCTCTTTCATTTCCAAGAACAACTCTCCCATTTTTCTCACATCACCAGCCTGGCCATACACATTGATAAGGCAGTTAAAAAGAGGGGTATCTGGTACCACATCAGAATTTTCAATTTGCCTCAAAATTGAATCAACTTTCTCAAGGTCACCAGATTTACCATAAGCATTTACAAGGGAACAATAAGTCACAGAGTTGGGCTTCATTCCCTGAAATTTCATTTTTTTGAAGTATTCTTCCATCTCCTCAATATTTCCAGCTCTTCCACACACATCAATGATTGTATTCATAGTAACAATTGTTGGAGAGAAAAAGCGTTTTTCCATGAAATTCAAAACAGACTCCATCTTGTCATACATTCCAGCTTTCCCATATGAGCTGATCATAGTATTGTATGTCCAAATGTCTGGCTCGATTCCCATCAGCTGAAATTCATTATACCACTTCTCCATCTTCTCAATCTGCTCACTGTTTCCGTAAGCTCTGATAAAAGTATTGAATGTAATCAAATCTGGACAGCAGCTATCACTTTCAATCATTTCAAGTAACAAGCTTTCCATTTGCTCAAACATTTTAGCCCTTCCAAATCCATTAATAATAGTATTGTAAGTGACCGCATTACATGTGATCCCCAGATAGGACATATCAGCCAGTATCTCCTTCAGAAGATCAAAACGACGGAGTCTTGTGCAACAATCAATGAGAATTGAATATGTATGTACATCTGGCTTGCAGTCAGAAACCGATTTCATTTCATCTACTGTTGAAATGGCCTTGTGAAGGAGGCCACTTTTACCATAAGCACTAACAAGAGCAGTATAAACATCAATAGAAGGTTTCAACCCCTCAGAAAACATAATCTCAAAGAGCAAGCGTGCTTGCTCGGGTTGCCTGCACTTACCAAGAAGCATCAACAATTTTGTGTATGTTTGGCATCTTGGTTCATACCATTGTTGCTGGCGAAGTAATCCAAAAATCTGAAGAGATACAAAATTATTTGGTCATAACTCTCATTTTCAAAATACAAGGGCAACATCGGTTAATCAGTCATAAGTTTCTTCATTTACAATATATGGAAATGTTGTATCAAGAATTTTTTTCCTTTTTCAATATACTTCAGAAAACTAAGGAAATGAATTTCTGAAACCTATTTAAGTTTAGCTAACTTTGGGTTCTCGGTTGCTTGGTTAGTCGATACCTTGAAAGATTTTGTGATAACCCCCTTGACTAAGAAGCTCTTCAGATGGTCCTTATGCGAGAATTGTCATGTATGGGTTTAAAAGGTCACTAACAAGACAGGATGCACGGGTTTGAACAAAAGAAATAAAAACAAACATCACACCGAAGCAGTCTTATGAGTGAGAAAAATGAAAGAACGGACAAGAGTATATCAAAGAAAAGCCAACAAAAAATAATTCCAAACACTATCTAAAGAAACAGAGTTATATCTAAGAGGATTAAAATCAAGCTCATAGTTACAAATATGAATCAAAGGACGCATTAAACCTACTACCTAACAAACTCTCAAATTTCCTCCCAAGATCCCAAAACAATCGTAGAGAATTTTTCTTGGGGACAACACCCTACCATGACAAATCATCTCAGATATAAAATGGATTGATAGCGTTAATTTGTTCATGAAAAAAATTTCAGGTAGAAGAAGCTTTGGCAGTCACGTTGAAATTGCTAGAACTAGAGCTCTGCACAACTTCCAGTGCAAAAAGATTCTGAAAGTATACCACACTTAGAATTTTCAGTTTATCCGTGCACGTTTGGGGTGATTTTAAAATTATTAAAATCACTTTTTGTCAATCTTAAAATGAAACACACCTTTGTCATTCAAAATCAATTCAATGTTTAATTGTACAGTTTTAAATGCATTTTTCATACTGTTAAAATTGATTTTGAAGATGAAAAAAAAGTGATTCAACCATTTCAAAAAAACTTCCAAACATATCAGAAACAGAGTTGGAGTTGGATGAGTGCTCATTCCTCGATGGCAGAGTGGAAATGGTTCATTTACGCAACAACTAACATGATATTTACTGGCCATTCACGTTTGGAATTATCAAAGTATTGATAAAAGATTAAACTTACACTAACGCATTAAACTTACACTAACGCATTAAACTTAAACTTCTAGATTGATTGATAATTCAATGTGGTATCAAAACAAGAGGTCAATATCCTTGTTTAAATCCCTATCGATATCGTTATCTTCTTATTTTGAGCAAATTCAATAACAAAAACCAACCTTAAGAGCAGTTTCCCATAGATTCTCCTGAATAGCTTCATCGAGAGCCTCCAAAACAGCTTTGGGCCAAAGATTATTGTATTTCTTGGAGTTGGCTTTCCTCTCTATAGCTTTAACAGCAGCGTCTTTCCTCAGAATCCGAGACAGACCCTTCTTCGGATCTTTCTGTAGAGCGCCGGAGGACTGGCCGGAACTCCGCTTAAGTGACCGTGAATGAGAAGAAGAGATGAAATAAGGAGTGGAGCTTATGGAAGCCATTGAAATGACTGTGGAGGTAAAGGAAGTTGACGGGCAACGGAAGATTGTGGCGTCGGGAGAGCGAAGGTGAAGCTCCATTGTAATATACCAAAAGAACCGGTGATCAGCTAATCAACGCCATCCAATTTTAATTATTTTTATTTTATTTATTCTACTTCAGATTTTTTTATTATTATTATTTTTAAGGATTGAATGATTTTTTGAAATTCAATTTTACATTTTTAGTCTTAATTTTTAAGTGAATAATCCTTTTTAATTCTTAGTTTTCATTTTCTTAAAACATAACAAAATCAATTGTTTATTTATAAATACGGTCGAATGTGATATCGGTATCTATCATTAGTAGATAATAATATTTAAAAATATTTCTCATTGTTATTTAAAATAATCATCCATTTTTTTCTCCTAATTTCAATTTTAAGGTATTAATATCTATTAATTTATCCTTACGAAAATTAATTAAACATTTTCATCCATCAAAATACAAATTCGAGGAAAAAAGTATAAAGTATTAAAAATTAGAAACCAAATGAACTAAATTATCATGTAAAAAAACAAATATATACTTGTATTTATTTGAATCTTGTTTAATCCAATAATTTTTTGTTCATAATTCAATATTTGATCATAAATAAACGCTAATTTGTACATTGATATTTCATCTTTTTTTAAAACAAAATTAAATAAATAACTAAAACCAGTCCAATAATATCACTCCACTTTTACCTCATCACAATAATATCCGTAAACTTCGGTGACCTTTTAAAAAAGGGTAAGAAGTCGTTTCTCTATTTATTTGATTTATCAATTATGTCAAAAATAAAATAAATAGAGAAAAGCCGGCTATCGGAATCGAACCGATGACCATCGCATTTGTAATTTACAAATTTATTCTCATTTCTCAATTTACAAATTTCTCTCGTAATCCTGAATTTTGTTATTTATTGCAATATTTGTTTAAAACATTCGTATCATGATACAATCCAAATGACCATATCGCTTATTAAACGAGTTAACAACCGATAGTTTACTTAACACATTGTATTTTGTATATAGCTCAACTGACATGAACATATACTATTAAATTCGAGAGCTAAGGTTCAATCGTCCACCACGTGCCGAAAGAAAAAACAAGAATGGAAATGTGCATATTTAAATTTTGGTGGGCTTTTAAATGGGAAGTGTGTGTAGGTGTACTATGAGGCCCATAAGGTGGCTCAAAACAAAAATTATATTGCGGTTTAAATTGCACGCCTGGTGGGATTCGAACCCACAATCGTCTGATTAGAAGTCAGACGCCTTATCCATTAGGCCACAGGCGCTGTTCACGCTGACGGTAACTTTTTAACGTGATTGACTTTTTAATGTATTAATTTATTTTTATAAATACAAAAAATTATTCCTTCTTTTTTTTTTTCCTTTCTCTAGAAACTTGGCAACTTGATTGAAACAAATTATTAAAATTAATAGTAATGATAATATTTATTAAAACAAAAATATTATGAAAAAATTTTAAAACATTTATTTTACAGTTTTCTATAACCTTTTCCTCACTCTTCTCCATCTTTCACCATCGTCTAATCATCACCACCTGTTGTTCTAATATTATCCGTTACAATAGAAAACAAAGAATGATGAAAAACGTTATCGTTTTTCAAATCGATATTAGAAATGATTGTTTCTCGTCGCTATATTACTGTCTCTTTTTTTTAGCTATTTTTTATTAGATATAAGAAAATTAGTTGACCTTAAAATATATAATTAGGCTAAAATGGTTTTCAAATTGGGAATTCTTTTACAAAATAATGATAATAATTTATTTTATTTTTCTTTCTTACCTCATTCGCCAATATTGTAAGTTGAAATGTAATTGGTAAATATTTACAAAATTAGAGGGCATAACTGGAAATGTCAACCACTTTCTTTTTAAGCCCCACACCAACCCCCAAAAATTAGGACATCTTTATTCCCGAACTTGTTGGTGTAATAACGCTCGTAATTCTAAATGTAACGCGACTTTTTGCCGCGTATTTGAGACACACGCGCTTCGCTCGTGGCCCACTTTAGTGAATAAGACAATTTGACGGATATTGGGCATTTATATTCTTGCATTGATGCCCTCTGACCTTTACTTTATTGCCGTTTCTCCCCAAATTGGTCATTTACACTCCGTTTGGATTAAAAAATTGAAAAAAAATAATTCTAAATTTTGTGATTTGAAATTTGACGAATGATTTTAAATTATTTATTTTGTTTTGAACGATAAATATTTGAAATGAATGAATTGAAAATTTTATGTTTAGATGTTAATTAAAAAAGAAAATAAAGTTAAAAATTTATTAATATAAACTTTTATTTGTGAATGTGTTAATGGAAAATTACACATAGGTCAATTGTGTAATTTACTCATAAATTTTATAAAATCCTACGAAATTCGAGTATTTTGACATAGAAAGTTTTTAATGAAAAACATGATTTTAAATCATTTTGAATTTTAAAATCATTATCTTTCATGTTATAACGAACAACGAAATTCATTTAAAATTTGTTATGAATTGAAATCTCTCAAAATCATGAGATTTCAAACAGAGCATTCATTTTTTGAGTGATCTGTTTTTTTTAGTTAAATATTTTATTTATTTCATAAGATTCTTTAAAAAAAAAAAAAGAAAAAAAAATCAACATAAATAGTAGTTTAAAACTCACCTAAAACTGTTTTAGTACCCTTCAAACATGTGAGATTTTTAGAAGGCATTTGGTGTAAATGGTGAATTATTAAAGTATTAGGTTATTGTAGATAGTTTATATTTGGGGTATGAATTATTTTAGTTTGGATTATAATAGTATATGTTTGAAAAAAAAATAGTAAACATTGTAATAAAAAATAAAAATTTAATAAATGTAAAATGATAAAAACTGTAGCAAACAATCAACTCGAATATCAGTCGAATTAAACTCTTGTTCGCACTCATGTTGAGTTAAGTCTTATAAAATTAGTAAATTAAACTCATATTATTTAACTTAAATATATTGATTAGTTGCAATCTAACCAAAGGAAATTGGTTGTGACAAAATTTTCTAACCTTTTCACTTTATTTACCTATTTGGTATTTACCATAATCTCATATACATTTCAAAATATTTGAATTTCTCCAAAGAAATTAAATATATTTAATGTTTTTTTCTTTAATAACCAAGCAAAGAAATAAATAATTATAAATAAAATGCTATTTTCAACTCTATGCCTACCCAATAATATAATATTTAATCGGTTGGGCAGCAAAAGAATGATGAACACGTTATTAATTAAGACTTGTTAAAAAAATAAGCATTTAATTAATATAATTCATTCTTTAAATATATTATTCAATTTATTTACATCACATATATGTTATATAGAAACTCATTAAATTTCTTATTTTGGGTTTTATTAATATACTTAAGTTATCTCCATCGTTGGTTTTTTTTTTTTTGTTTGACACTCGAGGAAATCTAATAATCATATATTTATATTTTCAAAATTCATTTAAAACGCAAATCTATCAAATCTTCTAATAAAAAATATTATTTATTTTATACTGCGAGAAGTTGTGGAAAATGATAAATTATGTAAAATATTTATAGATGACAAAATTAAGTATAGTAAATATTTTGACGTGAATTGTAAATAATTTGTTTTTTTATTATTCTTGAAAAAAATCAACGTACTATTTAATATAAGTTTGAGTTGATTTTAAAAGTGATATAAACCCTAAATTTATTATATAAATTTTGATTCACTCACATTTAAAAAAAAAAAACCTTACTCGTATAAAATAAATTTAAAGTCTGAATGAATATAATTATTAATGGATAATCTTTTTATGGATAAAAACACAAAAGGTAAGATTGAATTATAAATATATTTTTGGGTTTTTTAAAAAAAATAAAAAAACATACTATTTACATTCGATAGGAAAAATCACTAAAACACAAATTATTTTACTGGATTTTTTTATGAAGTGTAAATATTTGTTCCATTTTGACATTTTTGACGGCTATATATATTTTAAAATATCAATTGTATATTATATGCCCAATTATGTTATCCATATTTTAATTTATTTACCTAATTTTTCCTTTATTTGATAGGATACAATCCCTAGTTCAGGATGTAAATTGATATTTGTCATATTTTTTTAATCCTAACACTTACAAAGGGTGTTAATAGAGAGAGGAAAAAAGTCAAAATAAAGATGACCTTATTCATACAAAGTCATGTCTTTTAGTTTGAAAATAAATAACCTTACGTAGGTACTTTTGAACCTTATTTTCTTTTAAAACAGTTAACCACGTACATTTTTTCAAATAGTATTTATATTTGTAATTGTTTATAATACAAATTGAGTGAGAAAATTGAATACTAAAAGTCGAAAATCTTGAATTTTAGGTACATTTATATGTTAGTAACGGCGAGATCCATGATTTAATTCCTCTTTTCTTAAATTATTGTACTAAAAAATAAATTTTTATTTTTATTTTTGTTTGATTTGAGTTTCAACCCTAATAAAGACCAGTCTAGTTGCGATGAAAAAATTAAATATTTTTTTTTAAATAACAATAATGTATTTTTATTGTTTGCCTAGGTTATCAAAATAATAAATAAATAAATAAAGGTACACGCGCCCTGGAGGGAAATTCCAACAAAGCTGAGCACAAAGCCAGCTGTTCCTATAAATACCAATCGCTCAACGCTCTTCTTCCATTCTCTAACCATAAGTTTTCTTTCTCTACCTCTCTCTCCTCCATTTTTATGGCCTTCCTTTGGGACGTCTTCTGATTCTTCTTCAATCGCTAACCTCCATCTCTCTCTCAGAAGAGAGATCCGTTTCTCCCTTCGCATTCTGTTTCTGATTCCTATTCCGATCGTTTTAGAGACTTCTATTCCTTTCACTCGGCGTCTCCATGGGGAAGTTCGTCGAGATTCTTGACGTCAGTGCCAGGATTGTCGCCAGATTTCATTCGCATTGCCCTCAGACTGGCCGGATGTACTACCATCCGCCGGCTAACTCCGACGACGGCCATCACTCTGAAGAGTTTCGCCTCGGCGGAGGCGGCGGCGGCGGCGATGCGGCGTCTCATCAGATTGCTCGTTGCGTTGCCGAGCCCACGGCTTCCGCCGTCGTAGTCGTCACCGTTGAGAGTAATGAGTTCATTCTTTACTCTGTCTGATTTTGATTGTTTGAATAGAGAAGTTCTGGAATGTTCTTGTGAGAGAAATTTTTCTTCGATCGTGATATTCAAATTGAAAAATAGTTTCGATTTGTCTTTTTTTTTTAAAAAATATTTTTCATATGCTTATTGTTGACGACGATTTCATTCGTTACGAGATGAGGACTGGTCGTATTCTGATTCTATTGATGATGATTATCGAAATTCGAAATTGATGCTTTCACAAATATACCGATTTCTGGCCGTGTTCTTGCTATTGATTAATTAATTAATTAATTTATTTATCCCTTATTAATTTTCCTTTTTTTTTCTGTCCAAAGAAATTAGGCGAGAATTTGTGGGGAAAATGTTCGTTTCGTTTGGTAAGGTAATATGGAAAGGAAAAGAAAAGAATTTGAAACGAATCAAACATTCCATTTTTTTCCCCTTTTATTTTATTTTATTTTATTGTATTTTATTATTATTATCTTTTGACAAAGAGGAAAACAAGACTATGCATTCAAGCTCCAAATTACATTCATGAATAGCACTTTTTAACAAAGGAAAAAAATAACTTTTTTCTTGATTTTGGATCCAAATTTTATTTCGTCATTAGGTTTTAAAATTATTATGTTTTTAACTTTTAACTTGTGAAATTATTATGTTTTTTCTTTTCCTTTTTAATTACTCACAAAATTTTACAATTTTATCCTCTCGAGGTTTGAGTTATATTTTAAATTAATATTCTTTTATTGACGATTATATGATTTTAATGTTGATAGTACAAGGTGAAGATGAGTTGATTTGATAGTAATCTTTGAGAAAATATAATTTTTTGTATTTTTAGTTTTAGTGTTAATATATATTATTTAATTAAATTTTAAAAATATAATTAATTAAATTTTACTATTTTTCATCGTTATTAAAATTAGTTTTACAAGTTCACTTTATAGTTATTTTAAATTGATTAATAGACATTACTATCAAACAATAAAGTGAGTATTTAGGAAAAATGGTAAAATTGTAACAACTATGGACCAAATTTACATTCATTTTAACCCTAATATTCTAAAATCTATGTATTTGGAAAGCCTTTTTTTTAAAAAAAGAAAATTCTTAGGAAAGAAATGTAATTTGTAAATGTGAAAGTAAAAATTGAAATTGAAGTAATGATATATATATATATTTGAAAAGAAAATTAAGAAAAATTAACCAAGAGCACAAACTTCACCAATAAAGATGGAGGAAATTCAGTCCAGAATAATACAAGATGTCATACCTACTTTTTCAGAGGGAGAAGAACGGGAGAAAACATAACAACCCTCAGCTACGCTCATCTGACCCAAACGATAGATAAACTCATTTGTCAAGCGCGAACACTAAACAAAAGAACAGAAAACACTTAGATCAAAGCGTCGATATCTTCTACAAAATTTGAAAGCTTAGATAAATCTAGACTCTTGTGAGATAAACCATTAATAAATTCAATACAAACAAACTCAACCAAAGTAGGCAAAGGCATGAACAAGCAGATGTTTTAATGTTATATAGATAATAATTTAATCTGACATTTGGATTCTCTGTCATTCCACCCGTAACCCCAATAAAAATTAAATTATCATTGTTGTCCTCATGTTTATGTTTATTGTTTTAGCCTTCAAGTTTTGAAATTGTCAATTCGAAGGGTTTGCGTGTATTTTAATTTATTGATTCTTTCTAAAGTACATTGTTCTTATGTTGGCGAAAATATTAAGATTTTAGTGGCAATGGGGTGATGTTGGAATTTAGGCCCATTATAAGATTTGTATGAAATGTTTTTAAATCATAGAGACCAAAATTACGTAAATAACAATAATATTATAATAGACTTAAATAAAAAGGTAGAAATATTTTCAAATATAGTGAAATTAACAAAATTATTTACAAAAATTTATTCAACGATAGATATATTTTCAACCGTTTTATCACAATAATTTTCCAACCATTTTGTTATATTTTATTTGTTGTTTGCAATTTTGTCCCTCGAATATTTACCACAGTAAAATGGAAAATGGATTTATGGGTGACAAAATAAAATCATGTTAATAATAAATTATCATTGATTTATTAATACTAATGCTAAAACTATTTTTTTAAAAATGGTCAAAAATAGCAAACAAAATATTTACATTTCATAGAAAAACAAGTGTAATAGCTTTTTGTATATTAGTGATCTTTTCCTACAAAGTGTATATAGTTTATTTATTATTATTATTTTTTAAAACATCCAAAAAAGCTAAAATCACGTTTTTATAGATTAAATCATTTTCAAACACACAATTCAATCGTATTTACACTTAATTTTTGGACCATAAAAAATAAAATAACATAAAATTATACAACTAAAATCATAGTTTAAATGAAATAATATTACAAATAATTTTAACTATTTTAAAATTATTTTCATACACGTTGTAATTAAGTATTTGTACAGTGCTCTCTTTTCTCAATTCTTTCTGTTCTGGTTTGATTTTTACGATTTAAACTTAATTATCATTTGAATCGGTTGTACCAATAAATCAAATTGATTATACAATTGGTCGCATAATGTTGTTGAATATATGCTTTAGATGAATAATAAGAGCCACTAATTTCAAACTTAGGTCGAAATTAAATTCCTACCTACTATATTATATATTTTCCATTCTAATTATTTATTGTGGCAGAAAATTTTGAATATGCACATACCCACTAGGAGAAGTTCATAAAGCATAAAGAGATGGCATAAAGAAGAACCCTAATTTTTTTGCCACTCAATGTGCAAGAATTTAATTATTGAGATGTGTGAATGGAATTTCAACATGTTCTTCTAGATGTTATTGACTATTTTTATTTTTTAATTATTCTAGAAGTCATTTAAATTGTTTTGGTGTAAAAAATTTCATACAAGTCAATCCAGGTTAGGTAGATTATAAATTCATTTTGATTGAATTAAATTCTAAAGTAAAGTACGTAAATATATATAATATTAATATTTCTCTCGGTCAAACTTCAAAAGTATGATAATTTGAATAAACTAAACTAATATTTTTTAGACTAGTCAAATTAAGGTGAGTGGTTTGAATCTCCTGCTTCAGTTTTACTAAAAAAAATTGATTAATTTAAGTTAAGTCAACTATTTGGTTAAAAGTCATTTAATTTAAACAAAATTTCTAATATACAATTCAAAGGCTCAAACCGTTTCAAAATTAAAAGTCATTCATCAACCAAATTATCAATTAACACATTGTTGTAAATGTGTATTTGACAGAAAGCCCGTTTTAAATTTAATTTTTAGCAAAAGTTACATTTTTATAGTTTGAATTTTAAAGAAGGAAAATCATAAAAAATAAAAAAGTTTACAAAATATTTACACTTCATAGAAAAATGAAGTGTAATTGATTTTTGTCTTTTAGTAATTTTTTTTTTTGTAGAAGTGTAAATAATTTTTTTTTTATATATTTAAAAAAATCCTTTAAAAAATAGGTACGTTTAATGTTTTGGATTTGAAAATAAACTAAAATATTTACGACAGTAAATAAAAAATGAAAAAGGAAAAAAATGAAAACCAGCTACGGCAGCCTGGTAATCGATTCCGTACGCAACATTCAACGATCCTTATTCGTCCTTTGCTTTTTACTGACGAGATTGGGGAACTCGGATCCTGGCCAAAAGCTTTTTAACGGACAGCCGGCGTCTACACGACCGATTCCGATTCAGTAAGTTGCTAATCCTTAATCTTTCTCTAAAGTTTCTGAAGCTCTTACGCTCATTTCCTAATTCCAAGTTTGAATGTTTTAGATTATGTGGTTTGTGTTCCTCTCTGCTTTCAATTCCGTTTCTGTAGCTTTAATTTTCATGCCTTATGTCTTCCTGTTATGTTCTGAATACCTCCTCCATTCCTCTTATGTGCTTTAGTTTCGAATCCCAGCTAGTTCTCTTCTGATGCCGTGATTCGATTTTAGAGGTTTTACCAATTTTTTTATTATATACGATTAAACGATAGGACTGGACTATTCGATAGAATTTGATTCAGAAATACGCTTTGAACCAACCATTAGATGCTTTGTTTCAACTCACGCTGCGCAGTTATGTATTGAGGAGTTTAACATCATGATTTAGTTCACGTTAGTTGTGTTTAGGTCATAAATTGGTGCAGTTCACGAACCAAAAAGCTCTATTACCTATGATACATGTTGAAGTATCGATTTGGTTTTTGGACGGATGACTTTCTAGAGTCTCCATAGTTTACTGCATTTGTCCAATCTTCTTACTTATAAGAATAAAAAAGATCAGTCCACGAATCAAAAACCTTTACTTTAACAAGATAATGTCAATGTTTATATCCTTATAAGAGTAAGATCAATTTACTGAAGTTTTACATGAGTTGAGTGTGCTGATTTGGCAATAAGTTCACTAACACTAGTTAAATAAATTGCATTTCATCTTATTAGTTGAAAATATATATCAAATTTAAAGGCTGATTCATGTTCTATCTACAATCTATTGACTTCTAATATTGTGATGCAGCAAACAATTTCTTTAAGTTTCATTGTTGGAGAGAGGTTGCTTGCAATTTGAGAGTAAATATACTAAGATGGATTCTGAAGACGACTTCACATTTTGTCAGGCAAGTATTATCTTTATGCTATAAAATTAGGTTTTAGGTTTTCAATTCAATGACATGCGTCCTTCTTTCTATCGTTCCGCCTTCTACAGTCAGAAAAATGTTTGGTATCCAACCTAAGTTATATTGTGGTTGCTGTCATAATGAACATATTAGTAGGTGGGTTTACCTGAAAGGAATGATAAAGAGGCAAAGGATCTTGCATCAGATATAGGTGATATTACCTTAAGGGATGAATTGGCAAATGGCAGTGCTAGTAGGACTCGTGTCATTTGGAATGACAAATTGTCGAATGATATCACATTCAGAAAGCAGGCAACAGTTGGTTCCTTGGATTTCATTGTTACTGATATGTCGTCTTCAAAACAATCTAGTACATTGTCAACAGAAGAGGTACCGAAAGATGCTGGAATAGTTGTGAAGAATTCAGGAAAACAGGGGATTTCTGTGCGTAAGCCTGCAGCTCGAACAAAGGTTCCTTTTGAGAAGGGGTATAGTCAAATGGATTGGCTTAAGCTTACTCGAACCCATCCTGATCTTGCAGGTATGTGTGGAAATGAGACCTAGTTTTAACTGCCTTGCATTTTGATATTATGATTTTGCTTGACCATATCTAGCACCTCTATTATTCTTCTTGTTAATTATGGCAATTTTGTATCTTTTAATTTGGTGAAAAACACTTTAGTCCAAAGGAACAATCCAACCCTTGAATTTAATTTTTAATAATCTAGCTTCTTTAATTTACAAATTGTAAGAATTTAGTGATTCTACTTTAACATTGAACCTTTTAATCTCTATCGTGAAAAATTCTTGTAAAATTAAGTGATAGTGATGACATGACCACTGTAGTTTATAATTTCATTTGATTTCCGATTAGTTTTTTGATCTACATATGTTAGAAATCGTATTAAACTTTAACAATAGTTTTCATGATAGGGATTAAAATCTTTACTAAATTATAACACACAAGGACTAAATTGTCGCACGATAAAATTTAGGGATTAAATTATTACAAAATTGAAACTTGAAAGTATAGAGACTAACTTGTTAGAAACTCTAAGTTCAAAGACTAAATTTTTACTTCCCGGACTTAAAATGGTTTTTTAACCTTAAGTTTGTGACCCTGGCACCTTACCTTAAGTTGATGTTCGTTTGGGCTATTCAAGAGATATAAATTGTTTGTGCTTGGCATGTTCAAGGTTCAGAGAAGCTCCCCCCACCCCCCACACACACACACAACTTCACAGAGTATCCACACAACATTTTTGTTGTGCCTACGTCTGAATTAATACGATTGTTGTTATTTTTGTTGCAAAATAGGGCCATTTTATTGTTTACTTGATTACTAGGTGTTAAGCTAATGCTATTAATTACCCCTTGAGAAATAATGCGATTAATCTTGAGCATTGGTTCATGATTGTGGATTAGGATTGAAAGGCCAGTCAAATAAAAGGCTTATCCCTATGAGTGAAGTTAAAGAACATCGGACTGATGGCTCCATGTGGACCGTTCTGAAAGGTCGTGTGTATAATATATCTCCTTATATGAAGTTTCACCCTGGAGGTATGAGCATTATGCAAATTTTTTCTATGTTAAAACATTTTTAGTGAACTTTGAATACATTTGATTGTAGTCAGTGTGCCTCTGAGGTCAGAGTTGGTAAAGTAGCACGATTAGTTTGTCTCATGTTCCTGAGTTACCACTCTTGCATATAACTCCTAATATTTTATGTTTAAGATGGAAAATTGGCTACAACATCATGTTATCCACGTCTTTGAAGGATGATTATTCTCTTTTATTCACGAACTGGTAGCTTCTAGTTCTACTTATATATTGCTGGTCGATTCTCATATGTATTTTCTAGTTATTGTTTGCCATGATTCTTGACATGCACTTTAAATCATGGTTGAGAGTTATTGGAGTACATCATAGAGATTTCCTTGGGTAGACCATCGACTCAGACTTCTTGACCTTTTGACAAACTTTTTTATTAGGTGCTGATATACTCATGAAGGCGGTGGGAAAAGATTGTACATCCTTATTCAGTATCCTTGGAATTTTTTTTCAGTTTTTTTTGTTATAAAGTTTCACTTCTATTTTTATGGAATTCGGGAATGTTTATTCTCAATTTGTTAAATCAGTTTTGTCATTTTTAAAATCACTTTAAAACATGTTTTTAATCATTCAAAACCAGTTTCAATGATGTGAAAATTACATTTAAAAGTGCAAAATTAAATATTAAGTTAATTTGAAGAGATTAAACGTGTTTTGAAGTGTTTGAATACGTCAAAATTAATTATAATAATTTCAGAATCATTCCCAAACATGCTCTTACTTCTGTCATCTACACCTTGTTAATTTTTCGTGCAAGTTTCATTCGTTTATATAACGAATCCTGAATCGTGGCCGAAAAGTTGTCCTTAAACAATGTTTAGATAAATATCACGCTTGGGTGAATGCTGAATTTTTGCTGGAGAAGTGTCTTGTTGGCACTTTGGATGATAGTCATTGATAGTTTGTTGACATGTAACCTCCGATCATGTCTTGATGGTGTATTGTATTTGCCAAAAGAATAAATAATTTGGTATCATAATGAGTTTAGAGCTCACTTACCTGAAGAAGAGAAGATAGTATGTACCTGAATTTTTATTCCTAATTAACTTCCAAGATATATTTGTTATTCTTTTTTACTTTTGGTTGCCTCATTTTAGGCATATAAAAAGTGAGGTATTTTCTTGATTTTTGTTTCACATGCATGAGATTGTGTTGACGGAATTGCACCTTTTTCGACTCTTCTCATGAGTACTTGTTGGAGAGATATTTCAAAGGCATTGACATTGACATGATAGAACATCTGATTATCTTGAATTAATATAGAGAGTATAAGTGCTTTTATTTATATTGTAACTACTTGTACAATTGAAATTACTCATTAGATTATTAGGTTTATAAGATTTTAATATTTTCCCAAGGACATAAAACAAAAAAAAAAGGTTGACTAATTAAATGAAAACTATTGAATCTTTTTTTAGACGAAATAGAATTTGAATGTAATTTTTCAATCTCTCCTGGTACAATATAGCAAAGAATTCACATGATAACTCACTCCAACCACCGATAAATCTTACAAAAGGAAGGATGTATGAGGAACTCTTCGATCATATCTCTGGTACCCCTATTACAGGAAATAGTCACGACATATATCTAGAAGAAAACGTTCCAAACAAAACATGCACAATCACAGCTTAAAACAAGATGATCAAGGTCTTATGAACAAGATGAGGTTGTATTTAAACTATGTATCATTATTAACTATAGGTTACATGACCATTTTCATCCCTTATAATAGGGTCTCACTCACTCCACATATTTAAAAGCTCTCCATAGGGTTCGATTAGAGAATTCAAAAGGATCTCAATGCTTCATTGTTTTCTTCAAATAGTATGTTTGGGCTCCAGTACCATACCAAGTGTCTTCTTACGGCACACCAAACGATTTTTTCCAAGCCTCAAATTTACTAATTCAAAGATATTCACACTAACTAAACTTCATTTCTAAAATCTAATATTAGAACAAAGGACTTAAGCTTACTAAACTTCAGGAAAGGAAGCTAAATATTGAAATATCGTCTAGCAACCAACAAGAAGAGAGAGTTTAATTCGCCTCACAAATTAAAGAGGAGCAAATCTTAAAGAACCTCTTAGTAGAAATGAACTATTTCAAATTTAGTTTTTCTTAGAAATTGTGATTTTATTGCAACCTAAATTTCTTTCTCATAAATTCAATCTTGTCTTTCTTTTCTTTTGTAGGTTTAGCTTGGTGCCTAATAAAAAAGAGCCTAATTTTTTAACTAAATTCTGATTGTTGAAAATGATCCACATTGAATGCACAATATGTAGAATTGAAAAACACGTTGGAAAAGTGATATGGGAGAAATAATACTTCAATTGCTCCTAAACATAAACTCTCATACATTTTGTTAAAATTGTTGCAAAAATCATTTTGCTGGAAAATGTCCACCTCGCCAACCTCGTAGGGTCCAAGACCGTCGCCGATCCTAGGTCTCCAATGCTTTTTTTTTCAACATAAACTTCATATTCTTTTTATTTTTAAGGATATGTGAATTTACGAGTTTGCCTTTTTCTAATTGAACATCAACTACACAAGGGGTTTATTGCAACACCAAAGGGGCATTTAGCCCCCAAGTTGGGTTGAGTGGATAAAAAAACTTACCCACCGTTCGGTTCACTAATAATTAAAGAGATTTATTACTATCATTCACACTACCTCACATTTCTCACATCGTTATTTGTATCAACTACCTAATTACTCTCCTCCTATAAAAATTATCAACTCAACTCGTCCCTTTACGTTGATTTCTTGAACCTTAGCAAGTTTTTAAAACTTTTTTCTGTTTTTTAATAAATAAATAAATAAAAAAGTTCATTCTTGGTTAATGGAGTCGAACTTTTTTTTCTTTAGAAGGTCAGTGGAGTCGTACTTTAGTAGATGGATCAAGATATTTCTTTTGAATTGTTTTCTAAGACCATATTCGCTTTTGTATATTATATATTCGGTGGGATAAAGGTTGCATATATTTTTTTCTTCTCATAATGAGGTTAAATTGATTCCTAATAACTACTTTGTATGGAATCATCTAAAAAAGAAAAAAAGAAAAAACTAAAGAACAGAAGTTCATTATCTCACGAAAGAAATTCAATAATCTGTAAGCAATTCATTGGTCGTTATTTTAAAAAATAGGTATGTAAGCAATAATCTATATAATGAAGATTTGGGCCACACCGGACACATTAAAAAAGAAAAGAAACTCCTGATAAGAAAGAGGGGGCTTGTTAAAGTTGGTACATAAGATGTAAGGATATCTCAGGTAGCATAAAATTCATGATAAATCTCTTGGAGTAATCCCAGAAAGCATATCCATTAATTTCCACACCTGAAACTTAACCATGGCTGAAGCAATTCTGTTCGATGTTGCTGGGGCTATCTTGATGAAGCTAAGCTCTCAAGCATTCCAGCGGCTTGGGATGCTATTTGGGCTGAAGGATGATCTTAACAAACTCACAGCCACAGTTTCAACCATTAAGGATGTGCTTCTTGATGCGGAGGGACATCAAACTAAAACTCACTTGCTGGAGAATTGGCTCCAAAAACTGGAAGAAGCTCTTTATGATGCAGAGGATGTACTTGATGAACTCTCTACGGAGGCTCTCCATCGAGAAGTGATGACTAGAGATCATAAGTATACAAAACAAGTAAGGATCTTCTTCTCCAAATCTAATCAAATTGCATTTAACTACAGGATGGCTCGTCAAATAAAGAATGTTTGGGAGAGGCTAGATGCTATTGATGCTGAGAAAAAACAATTTCACATAACTGAAAACTGTGAATCAAGATATCAATCCGGTTCATTTGATCCAATAATGACTGGAAGGGAATCTTGGTCTTTTTCAAACGAAGAGGAAGTGATTGGAAGGGATGATGATAAGAAAAAAGTAAGGGACCTTTTAATGGATGTGAATATGAATGGCACACACAACGTTTCTTTTGTTGCAGTAGTTGGAATGGGTGGAATAGGGAAGACAACCTTGGCTAAATCTCTCTACAGTGATGAAAAGTTATCAGAATATTTTGAGTTAAGAATATGGGTTTGGGTTTCTGATCAGTTTGAGATAAAAGCAGTAGTGGAAAAAATAATAGAATCGGCAACCAAAAGGAATCCTCAAGTAAATGGAATGGAAGCTTTACAAACAGAGCTTCAAGAAGTGATTGGGGGAAAGAAGTATTTGCTAGTTATGGATGATGTATGGAATGAAAGTGAAGAGATATGGCATGGGTTGAAACCTTTGTTAATGAGAGGTGCCAAAGGGAGTAAGATTTTGATCACAAAGCGTGATAGTAAAGTAGCTGCAGAAATTGAAAGCATGACTTCTTTATTCACTTTAGATGGCTTGTCAGAGAATAAATCTTGGTCATTGTTCAGTAAAGTGGCATTTAAAGAAGAAAAAGAGATTGGAAATCAAAACTTGATACAATTAGGAAAGGAAATTTCAATGGAATGTGGAGGTGTTCCTCTGGTAATAAGACACATTGGCCGCTTGTTATACTCTAAAACTTCAGAAGAAGAGTGGGTGTCTTTCAAGGATAATGAACTTCTAGAAATCCGTAAGCAAGAGAATGATATGACATCGGTATTAAAATTGAGCTATAACCATCTCCCACCAAATTTGAAGCAATGTTTTGCCTATTTATCCTTGTTTCCCAAACAGAAGAGCTTAAAAATAAATGATTTGATTAGACAATGGATGGCTCTAGGTTTTATAGAATCATCAAATGGAAGTAAATCCATGGAAGATACAGGAAAGGACTATTTCAAAGAATTATGTTGGAGGTTTTTTCTGGAAAATTCCATCAATGAGTGTAACTTCGACAACATTATCTACATGCATGATGTGATGCGAGATCTTGCAAAAAATGTAGCAGGTAAGAAATATGTATGTCAAAATCTCAATTGTGATTTTGCTTTCAATGAAAAAACTCGCCATGTTTCATTTGAGGGTAAAATAAAATCATGGCCAGATGTTCTATCCAAATTATGCAAGGCAAAAGGATTAAGAACATTCCAGCTATTCTCATCCTATTTCGATCATCCGACCAATGAAGCTATTTTGGATGAAATATTTTCCAGTTTTCCACGTTTGCGAGTATTGGGTCTTAACGACTCAAATAGTCGCAAAGTGCCAAATTCTATAAGAAGGCTTAGACATCTTCGATATCTAGACCTCTCTGAAAATGATATGTACTCACTTCCAAATTCAATCACCGAATTGCAAAACTTGCAAACACTAAATCTGATGGGCTGTATACAACTAAAAGAATTGCCAAGGAACACCAGCAATCTTGTTAATCTTAGGCATCTTGATTTCAATGCTTCTACCTTAACCCATATGCAAGAAGGGATGGGGAAGTTGAGTTGTTTACAGACACTAAGTTATTTTGACTTTGAGTGCAAAAGGTCCAATCAGGCGAGTGTATTCAATGTGCGAATCCATCTACATGGAAATATAAGATTAGTAGAATCAGAATGGATGAACAAGAAGAGTTGTCTACAGAAACTAAGTTATTTCGTGTTGGACTGCAAAAGGTCTAATCAGCTGAGTGAATTGAATGTACTGATCCATTTAAATGGTGATTTAAGAATCACAGGTTTAGAGCAATTGAGGCTTAATTCATTCAAAGTCAGCTTAGTAAATCTAAAAGACATAAAAGGCTTGAAGAATCTGGAACTGGAATGGAAACTGAGCCGAGATGATCAAGAATATGAAGGTGAAGATGATGATACTGCAATAATGGAAGGCATAGAACCACATCCCAATGTTGAATCCTTGCGCATTTACGGGTACAGCGGAGTAGGAATACCCAATTGGATGTCTACCTCGCTCTCGAAGTTAAATAAAATTATAATTTTTAAATGCCATAGATTGCAACATCTAACTCAAATCGGCCATCTTCAGGCACTCAAATTTCTATATTTGGATGACATGAGATCTCTCAAGTTCATAGACAAGAATGAACCATCCTCCTCATGCTCTTTCCCATCTCTCCAACTCCTAATTATTGAAAACATGCCTAATTTGGAAGGATGGTGGGAATTAAGGGAGACTCAGAAAAATTGGTTGCCTCCAACTTCTCCTAAACTTATTTCCCTGCATATCTCTGTTTGTCCTAAGTTAAGATTGATGCCCAAGCCAGCTTCAAGTGAAGCGTTTGTGTTTTTATGCGATGTGAGTGTTCAATTGGTGAGTTCATTAGGTCCATTGTGGGGTTTGGAAAGTCTAACACTGGAAGAAATTAAGGATCTCAAATATCTAGAAATCACGGAATTTGAGCAGCAAAACCTCGGATCTTTACCTACACAACTTCGTCGTTTGCAAATAAAGAAATGCCCAAATTTGATGAGCTTACCTGAATGGATTAGCAGCGTCAATTCGCTTGTGGAGCTGGAGATTATGGAATGTCCGAAATTAAAATCATTGCCGGAGGGAATGGAGAAACTCGAATCTTTGAGAAGATTTCACATCGCCGGGTGCCATGAATTAGAAGAAAGATGCAAACAGGGAGGAGAGGATTGGCCGAAGATTAGATACATTCATCGATACAGGTCTTCTTCAAACAATCCCTTTCCTTCCTAGGATAAAAAAAAAAAAAAAAAAAAAAAGATTTTAAATTCGCTGATTTGAAATAAAAATAATAATTTTAAATTAATCCTAGGGTTTGAAATAAGGAGATTTGAAAAGAATGTATTTAAAATTTTATTTTTGGACGAGATCAAACGGAAAGAAAGTTCAGAATTTTTTTAAATCCTGCAAAATTCGAACATTTTGGTTAAGAAAAGTTTTTTAAGTAATTTTGGTTAGTCATACTAATTCTTATCTTCCTCTTTGTAACTTTGTATCATGGTGCGATGCTCCTTAAGATAATAAAATAGGTTCTATCTTTCTTTATAGATAGCTAAACATTGCCAATGAACTATATAAATCAGTATGGCTAACATATTATTAGTGAACTATGCAAATCAGTGTGTTAATTTTCTGGCTCGATTCTTCACCATTTTTTTTTTTTTTTATCTCAATTGCATTTGACTACAGAAGAGGTGCTTAGAATTTGTGTTGGTGGGTAAGGGAAAGGTTGCTGGAAAAATTAATACTACAAGATGGATATGACCACATGACTCCACAATCTATATATCAGGCAAGTCTAATTGTTAACACTAAAATTGAATTTTGTGAGTAATATAATATTTCCATATTATAAGGTGGCTGTGCTGTGGTAAGCATTGTACAACTTTATTGGAGAGTTTGGTTAAGCTAATCTAATTTTAGTTGCCACCTTAACACTTGTTCATCTGTTTCCATTACTGCTAGTCAGCCAGTATATATCATTATTTAAAACAACTTCTTACTATAATTATAGGGTAATTGCAATGAAATGACCACCAACACAAGATACTGAATCATGTTCATCATTTTTTGTGTTGGAACTCTTGTTCATTATTTTTTTTTTACTAATTTCACTCATCTAATCATGTCATATTTGATTCTCTCCTAGGAGCTTAGTACCTTAAGAAATGACTACTACAAGATACTGAATCATGTCTAAAAACTTGTGAGTCTCTTTATCCACAAATTCATATTTGTGAAAAATAAAATGAAAACAAACAGTTAACATAGTGTAATGTTTGCAGCTGCAGCTCAGGTTCTTTCAAGTGAACTTCAGGTGTGGATTCTGTTAAATGGAAACGATCATACTCCATAGAGTGTGAGTGGTTGGTGTGAATTCTCCATTGGTGAGGGGAAAGGGGAGAGGCTGTTTAAAAACTCATTCTCTTAAGAACTAAATGAAGAAGGGTTTAGGGTGTGGTGTTACAAAGTGGATGTAGGCTTATTAGCTGAACCACTGTATATCTTTTTCTGTTGCTTTCATCTCCTCTCCTTTAGTTCTGTTTCTGATTATACCATTTGTTGTAGAAAAAAAATATTTTTCAATTTAAACTCTTTTGATTACACAAAATAATAACAATAAACGGCTTAAAATACACTTTACAACTTAGAAGTATTTCAAATAGTCACTTTACAAATATTTCAAAAACTATTTTGAGAGGTACTCAAACACTAAAATGACTTATTTTCAAAATTAAACACTAGAAAAGTTAAAGTAAACACACTCTTACTTACTCTTAGTGTGATGCTTCGTCAAGAGACATAATTTGCGTAACAAATTGGTACAAGAGTCACTGTGAATATGAATACGACAAAGGTTCAAGATAGAAAAGATTAATAGGACTAGCGATTTCAGTTTGAAGAGAAGAAAGTGAAGGCAATCCTAGGGGCCATCTGGTTTGGAATGATGAATTGGCAACTGAAATGGTCTATTGTCTACAATTCAAATTAAGAATAAAAGGGTATGAAGAATAATTCTTAAATCAAGAAAACAGAGGACAGTGGACTATACTCTTCAAAACAATCAAAACTAGTTACAGCTTCGGAGAACACATACTTTTTATCCTGGTCAAGAAGTGTAACTAGTCTCCTCTCATTTATATAATCCAACACTTCTCCTCTCATTTCTATTCCAAAACCAGTTACACTTTCTGTTGAATCTTAAAGTCAACAGGTGTGAGCTGGCAGAAAAGAAAAAATTAAATTTTTTATAAGAAAGAAGTGGCTGGTTCAAGTTGGGAAAACACATACTTTTAATCCAACAAAGCATATCTCATTAATTAATTTCCTCACCTGAAACTTAAACCATGGCCGAAGCAATTCTCTTCCAAGTTGCGGGGGAGATCTTGATGAAGCTAAGCTCTCAGGCTTTCCAGCGGCTTGGGATGCTATTTGGGCTGAAGGATGATCTTAACAAACTCACAAGCACTGTTTCGACCATAAAGGATGTGCTTCTTGATGCGGAGGGGCGTCAAACTAAAAGTCACTCGCTGCAAAATTGGCTGCAAAAGCTGGAAGAAGCTCTTTATGATGCAGAGGATGTGCTTGATGAACTCTCTACGGAAGTTCTCCGTCGAGAACTGATGACTAGAGATCATAAACATGCAAAACAAGTAAGGATCTTCTTCTCCAAATCTAATCAAATTGCATTTAATTATAGGATGGCTCGTCAAATAAAGAATATTTAGGAGAGGCTAAATGCTATTGATGCTGAAAAAACACAACTTCACTTTCGTGAAAACTGTGAATCAAGAACTCGGTACGGTTCATTTGATCGAATAATGATGGGAAGGGAAACTTGGTCTTCTTCAAATGATGAGGAAGTGGTTGGAAGGGATGATGATATAAAAGAAGTAAAAGAGCGTTTATTGGATATGAATATGAATGTCACACATAATGTTTCATTCATTGCTATAGTTGGAATGGGTGGGATAGGCAAGACGACCTTGGCTAAATCTCTCTACAACGACGAAGAGGTATCAGGATTTTTCGATTTAAAAATATGGGTTTGGGTTTCTGATCAATTTGAGGTACAAGTGGTAGTGGAAAACATAATAGAATCAGCAACCAAAAGCAATCCTAGTGTAAAAGGAATGGAAGCTTTACAAGCAAAGCTTCAAAAAGTGATTGGAGAAAAGAAGTATCTATTAGTTAAGGATGATGTATGGAATGAAAGTGAAGAGAAATGGCATGGGTTGAAATCATTGTTGATGGGTGGTGCAAGAGGGAGTAAGATTTTAATCACAAAGCGTGACAGAAAAGTAGGCACAGAAATCAAAAGCATGACCTCTTTGTTCACTTTAGAAGGCTTATCAGAGAGTAATTCCTGGTTATTGTTTAGTAAAGTGGCATTTAAAGAAGGCAAAGAGTCCACAGATCCAAGCATGATACATTTGGGAAAAGAAATTTTAATGAGATGTGGAGGTGTTCCTCTTGTTATAAGACATGTTGGACGCATGTTATACTCTAAAACATCACAAGAAGAGTGGATGTCCTTCAACGATAATGAACTCTTAGAAGTCATTCAACATGACAATGATATGACATCAATATTAAAATTGAGTTATAACCATCTCCCACCAAATCTGAAACGATGTTTTGCATATTCATCCCTGTTTCCCAAAGGATATAAAATAAAAATAAAAGACCTAATAAGACAATGGGTGGCTCAGGGTTTTATTGAAGTATCAAATGGAAGAAAATCCTTGGAAGATATAGGGAAGGACTATTTTAACGAATTATGTTGGAGGTTTTTCTATTCAAATTCTAGTGATGAGTGTAACTTCAATGATATTGTTTGTATGCATGACGTGATGTGTGAGTTTGCAAGGAAGGTAGCAGGAAATAAATTATATGTACGTGGAAATCCCAATAATGATTATGTTGTCAGCGAACAAACACGTCACATTTCATTTGACTATGAAATACAATCATGGCAAGATGTTCTATCTAAATTATGCAAGGCTAAGGGATTAAGAACAATCCTTTTATTATATCGTCCCTATGAGGAGAGGAATGAAGTTGATAAAGCTATTTTGGATGAATTGTTTTCCAGTTTTCCACATTTGCGAGTATTAGATCTTCATTCCTTGCAGATTTCTGTAGTGCCAGATTCTATAAAAAAGCTTAGACACCTTCGATATTTGGATCTCTCTGAAAATGATATGGAATTAATTCCACATTCTATCATTGAATTGCAAAATTTGCAAACACTAAAACTAACAGAATGCTATGAGCTAAAAGAATTGCCAAGGGACATCAACAATCTTGTAAATCTCAGGCATCTTACCTTTGATCCTTGTATGGAAGTAACTCCTACATCGGAAGGGATGGAGAGGTTGACTTGTCTACAAACAATCAGTTTATTTGTGTTTGACTGCAAAAAGACCAATAAGCCATGGGAATTAAATGATCTCAGTTATTTGACAGGAGAGTTAAAAATCATAGGTTTAGAGCAGTTGAGGGCTACTCCATCTGAAATCGCCTTAATAAACCTGAAAGACAAAAAAGGTTGGCAAGGTTTAAATTTGGAATGGAAACTGGGCAAGAATGAATACGAAGGTGAGGCTGATGAAACAATAATGGAAGGCTTAGAACCACATCCAAATGTTGAATCCTTGAGCATTAACGGGTACACTTGGGTAGCATTGTCCAATTGGGTGTTCAACTCGCTTATGAAGTTAACTAAAATTGAAATTGAAAATTGCCCTCGAGTGCAACATCTACCTCAGTTCCACCAGCTTCAGGATCTCGAAGTTCTACAATTAGTGGGCTTAAGATCTCTCAAGTTCATAGATAAGAGTGAGCCATACTCATCATCAGTGTTTTTTCCCTCTCTCAAGTTTCTACGTTTAGAAGATATGCCTAATTTGGAAGGATGGTGGGAATTAGGGGAATCAAAAGTAGTAGCAAGGGAGACATCTGGGAAAGTTACACGGTTGCCTCCAACTTTTCCTCAAGTTAATTTCCTACGTATCTGCCAACGTCCGAAGTTAAGTTCCATGCCCAAGCTAGCTTCTGTGGGAGCAGATGCTATTTTATCTGATGTTGGGGTTCAGATGGTGAGTACCATAGGTCCACTATCGAGTTTTATGTATCTATCCCTACAAGAAATGAAGGATCTCAAATATCTATGGGAGGAATTTCAGCAAGATCTAGTTTCTTCAAGTGCCTCAACAATGCCCTCACCTATTTGCCTTTGTTATCTGGGAATAAGTGGATGCCCCAATCTCATGACTTTACCGGAATGGATTGGCGTTCTAACTTCCCTTGAAACACTGCATATTCAAGAATGTCCAAAATTAAAATCACTACCAGAAGGAATGCAGCAACTCAAATCTTTGAAAGAACTTCACATAGAAGACTGCCCTGAACTAGAAGAGAGATGCAAACAGGGAGGAGAGGATTGGCCAAACATTTCGCACATTCCCAACTTTGTTTACAAAAATGCCTCTGACAGTGACACACCACAATCTTGTTCAGGTTTTTCACACAATCCCTTTTCAATCTTTCTTATCTCTGTTATATAGGTCACCACCAAATAAATATTTGCAATTTACTTGTGTAACTCATGTTCTTGGCTTCAAAAAAATAGATGAAAAGCTTCATTTAGTTTGAAGATCTAAATGAAGATTTAAACACGATAAAGATCAAATTGAAATTAAAGTACAACATTTACAGAGACAGAAATGGTAATTTAACCTGCTTTGAATTATATTTATGTAGTTCAAAACTTGCATTAATTAGTTACCAAAATATTTATATGTTTTAGTTTCTAAATGATGAAGCAGGAGCAGCAATCTGGGGAAAATGAAAGATTTCATTAGATAACCAACATGTGTTCCTTCTCTCCTACTGGGTTTGAACATTCTCAACCCTCTGGCTCAAGCTACTCTTACCTGGATTTTGAATGTTCTTTTTTATATTTAGTTTATATACTATATGTATGTCTGAATTGAATTTCCTTTTTAAGTTTGACCAAAGTTTCAATTAGATTCTTAAAAGATCCATCAATACCCGGAGAGATAGAAACACATTAGTAGTAGGTGGGTTTGTCTAGTGTTGATGTTTGTTTGGGCTTAGATAGATATAAATTGTCTGGTTGGTGGTGATTGGCAATTGGCATGTTCAGGGTTCAGCAAAGCTACTGAAAGATGTATTTTTATATCTAAATTATGAACTTCACAGAGGACCATCCTGCCATTTTCATTACTGTTACAGACTAAAATGGTAGTCACTACTTATTTGGTAACATATGATCATTTTACATTTTATATGCTTCATGATAATTAGTAATTTAATGTTACTGAATTTCCCTCCAAAGAAATAACGTGATTGATTTTGATCATCTTAGATTATGTATAACTTCCAAGACATATTCCCTTCGTTTCTGGTAGCATCATTTTAAGCACTTCTAAGATATATGTATTCCCCTTTTTAATAATGAAGTAGTGAGGTATTTCGTAGAGTTTAGAGACTTGTATTCTGAAACTCTTGCTACAATAATTGTGAGAGATAGTGTAATGTTTGCAGCTGTTACTCAACCGTGGCCATGAAATCAGGTGAGTAGAATGAGGAAAAGGACAGTGAACATATATGTATGAAGTGTGAGTGGTGGGTGTAAAAGGGATTGGGATTCTCCAGTGTTAAGGGGAAGGGGGAGAGGTTGTTGAAATCCTTTGCATGAACTCTTTCGCTCTAAAGAATGAAGGCAGGCTGTCGTTACTTGGTAGGCTGTCGCTACATGGCATTTCCATGTTTGCACCTCTTTGGTATATGATAAATAAACATTGATATATCAAACACAAACTTCGTTGCACAACTCTGAGGCAGGAGACAATGAAACGCCAATTGGAACATGATTTGATTGGTCATGGAAAAGGTTGTTTCGATTTTCGAACTACCATATTCGATAGAACATTGGGGGAAAACAATATAAAAAAAATGAAAAAAGAAAACGAAGAAGCTAAGCTAAAGCGAGCTGGCTTTATCATCTTTAAGTTTTTTATAATTTTATTTAATGTCTAAAATACTTTCCCGTCTATTGAATTTCAATAAACTGTACGCAGGTAGAATTCAAAATACATTAAGAGCTTACTCTAAAACTTTTGAATGAATCATCTAAAAAAAAAGGAGAAACAATGAATTATACTGTTCTATAAACTTTTTTATCAAAATGCATGAGAAATTCAATAGTCTGTAACAGTGGCGGATCCAGAAATTTTGTCGACCAGAACTTTGTAAAAAAGCGAGGTTTGAACCTAGGTTTAGAGGGAATTAGAAGACCAATTTACTATTGGGCCAATTAATGATATTAATACAATGTCAGTTTTTTATACATATAAAATACATAACGAGTACAAAATTAAGGGAAGTTTGAGCTCTCTAGGTCCATAGTAAATCTGACGGTGGACTGTAAGTTATTATATTATATTTAAAAAAAACATAAGCCATAATCTATGTTAGGCAGATTTGGGCCACGCGGGAAACAAAGGGGGCCTATTACGTTGTGGTGGCAAGTCAACATGTAAGCTGCCAAACAAGAAAGAGGAAATTTCTTATAAGAGGAGCAGGTGAAGTTGGTAAGAATTTACTTTTAATATCTCAGGTGGAATAATCATCATAAGTAATATTTTGGAACTAATCCCAGAAAGCATATCTCATTAGTTAATTTCCTCACCTGAAACTTAAACCATGGCCGAAGCAATTCTCTTCCAAGTTGCTGGAGAGATCTTGATGAAGCTAAGCTCTCAAGCTTTCCAGCGGCTTGGGATGTTATTTGGGCTGAAGGATGATCTTCACAAACTCGCAAGCACTGTTTCAACCATTAAGGATGTGCTTCTTGATGCGGAGGGACGTCAAACTAAAAGTCAGTTGCTGGAGAATTGGCTCCAAAACCTGGAAGAAGCTCTTTACGATGCAGAGGATGTGCTTGATGAACTCTCCACGGAGGCTCTTCATCGAGAAGTGATGACTAGAGATAAAAATGCAAAACAAGTAAGGATCTTCTTCTCCAAATCTAATCAAATTGCATTTAACTACAGGATGGCTCGTCAAATAAAGAAAATTTGGGAGAGACTAGATGCTATTGATGCTGAAAAAAAACAATTTCATTTGCAAAACTGTGAATCAAAAATTCGCTACGGTTCGTTTGATCAAATAATGGCTGGAAGGGAATCTTGGTCTTTTTCAAATGAAGAAGAAGTGATCGGGAGGGATGATGATAAGAAAAAAGTAAAGGACCTTTTATTGGATGTGAATATGAATGTCACACACAATGTTTCATTCGTCGCAATAGTTGGCATGGGTGGAATAGGCAAGACAACCTTGGCTAAATCTCTCTACAATGATGAAAAGATATCAGAATATTTTGAGTTAAAAATATGGGTTTGGGTTTCTGATCAGTTTGAGATAAAAGCAGTAGTGGAAAAAATAATCGAATCGGCAACTAAAAGTAATCCTCATGTAAATGGAATGGAAGCTTTACAAACAGAGCTTCAAGAAGTGATTGGGGGAAAGAAGTATTTGCTAGTTATGGATGATGTATGGAATGAAAGTGAAGAGAAATGGCATGGGTTGAAACCTTTGTTAATGAGTGGTGCAAAAGGGAGTAAGATTTTGATCACGAAGCGTGATAGTAAAATAGCTGCAGAAATTGAAAGTATGACTTCTTTATTCACTTTAGAAGGCTTACCGAAGAGTAAATCTTGGTCATTATTTAGTAAAATGGCATTCAAAGAAGGCAAGGAGCTTGAAAATCCAAACTTCATACAGTTAGGAAAAGAAATTTCAGTGAAATGTGGAGGTGTTCCTCTTGTAATAAGACACATTGGCCGTTTGCTATACTCTAAAACTTCAGAAGAAGAGTGGATGTCTTTCAAGGATAACGAACTTTCAGAAATCATTAAGCAAGACAATGATATGACATCAGTATTAAAATTGAGCTATAACCATCTCCCACCAAATTTGAAACAATGTTTTGCCTATTTATCCTTGTTCCCCAAAAGGAAGAGCTTAAAAATAAGTGATTTGATTAGACAATGGATGGCTCTAGGTTTAATAGAATCGTCAAATGGAAGTAAATCCATGGAAGATACAGGAAAGGACTATTTCATGGAGTTATGTTGGAGGTTTTTTTTGGAAAATTCCATCAATGAGTGTAACTTCGACAATTATGTCCACATGCATGATGTGATGCGTGATCTTGCAACAAATGTAGCAGGAAAGAAATATGTACGTGAAAATCTCAATTCTGATTATGATTTCAGTGAAAAGACTCGTCATGTTTCATTTGACTGTAAAATAAAATCATGGCCAGATGTTCTATTAAAATTACGCAAGGCAAAAGGATTAAGAACATTCCAACTATTCTCATCCAATTTTGAATATGAAAAGAAGAATGAGATCGATAAAGCTATTTTGGATGAAGTATTTTCCAGTTTTCCACGTTTGCGAGTATTGGGTCTTAATAACTCAAATAGTCGCAAAGTGCCAAACTCTATAAGAAGGCTTAGACATCTTCGATATCTAGACCTCTCTGAAAATAATATGGAATCACTTCCAAATTCAATCACTGAATTGCAAAACTTGCAAACGCTAAATCTAATGTACTGTAGCGAACTAATGGAATTGCCAAGGGACACCAGAAATCTTGTTAATCTTAGGCATCTTGATTTCAATAGTCCTACCTTAACCCATATGCCCGAAGGGATGGGGAAGTTGAATTGTCTACAGACACTAAGTTATTTTGTGTTGGACTGCAAAAGGTCTAATCAGCTGAGTGAACCGAATGTGTTGATCCATTTAAATGGAGATTTAAGAATCATAGGTTTAGAGCAACTGAGGAACAATCCATCTGAACTCAGTTTAGTAAACCTGAAAGACATAAAAGGCTTGAAGAATCTGAAGCTAGAGTGGAACTTAAGCCCAGATGATCAAGAATATGAAGGTGCGGATGATGAAACAGCAACAATGGAAGGCCTAGAACCACATCCAAATGTTGAATCCTTGCACATTGAAGGGTACAGCGGAGTAGGATTACCCAATTGGGTGTCTACCTCGCTCTCAAAGTTAACTAAAGTTATAATTTATAAATGCCATAGATTGCAACATCTAACACAGATAGGCCATCTTCAGGCACTCACATTTCTATTTTTGGATGACATGAGATCTCTTAAGTTCATAGACAAGAATGAACCATCTTCCTCATCCTCTTTCCCATCTCTCGAGCATCTAATTATCGAAAACATGCCAAATTTGGAGGGATGGTGGGAATTAAGGAACACTCAAAAAAATTGGTTGCCACCAACTTTCCCTACGCTTATTTCCCTGCATATCTCCGGGTGTCCTAAGTTTAGGTTCATGCCAAAGCCAGGTTCAACAGGAGCAGTTGTGTTCTTATGTGATGTGAGTGTTCAATTGGTGACTACATTAGGTCCATTGTGGGGTTTGAAAAGTCTAACACTGGAAGAAATTAAGGATCTCAAATATCTAGAAATCATGGAATCTCAGCAAAACATCAGTTCTTTGCCAATACAACTTGGACATTTGAAAATAAGGAAATGCTGGAATCTGATGAGTTTACCTGAATGGATTAGCAGCATCAATTCGCTTGAGGAGCTGGAGATTATGGAATGTCCGAAACTAAAATCATTGCCGGAGGGAATGGAGAAACTGGAATCTTTGAGAAGCTTTTGCATCGGCGGTTGCCCTGAAGTAGAAGAAAGATGCAAAAAGGAAGGAGAGGATTGGGCTAAGATTGCTCACATTCCCCATTTTCAGCATTTTCTTCTCGACGACTAAGGAGATGGAAAATTCCATGCAATTCCCACAGGTTTTGTTCACACAATCCCTTTCCTTCAGATCTTTTTTATAGTATGTTAATTTTTCATTAAACTAAAAAAAAAATACTCACTATTTTCATATCAATCATATATAATATTGCAAGTTTTTGAAGTAATACGAATAATATTATAAAGTTGAAGCTATATTCTATAATTATTTATTTATTTATAGCTGTGTACGCACTTATGGATTTAGAAATTTAGATGACGGAGGGCTATGCTTGAAATTATGTTTAGAAGGGTTAGACAATTTTACTACTAGACTACCCTCTGATATTGTATTTTTTTTTTCAGTTTTATATATTTGTATATTACATAGAGAGCATAAAGTTGAGTGAGGTTTGAGCCTTATGGCCTATACTAAATCTAATGCTGCGTGTTCAGACCAACTTACGTGCACCACTAATCTCACGAAACAAGTACTAAAGTGGTTTTCATTTGGATTCTCATTTTAGATTTTTGTGACCAAGTATTTTCTTGGACTTATGTTGTCTACATACTTCCTAGGGTTTAGTGAGAGTTTCAATTAAGTCCCTTATTTAAAATTTGTTTGTGACAAATTTACTAGTACGGAGTGAATTAACGTATGAACTTCCGACCATGTAAGGTTTTTTCAAGAGAAGTAATGTGAGTTTATTATCAACTAAGTTTAGTGTTCACCAATGATGGATGAAACTGAAAAATATTGAATCAAAAGGGACTAAATTATATTTTTTTTAAACATAAATTGTGGCGTTTGGGAGGCTGAATAGGTTATTATAGTATGTGGTTTATAATAAATATTGTGTTATTATAATCTGTATTTGAAGTGCAGATTATTATAGTCTGAATTATAACCATATGTAAACTAAATGTATGTTATTTTAAATTGTGTATATTTTTTTTGTACTATTATTCTTTATCATACAAATAACCAAATTTCTTTTTTTTTTCCTTTTTTTAGATTGCTTTATTTATTATTACTATTATTCTGAAAAATAATCATTTTTTTCCTACACTTCTCTAGTTAATTTGTTTAATAATTTTATATTTTGATTGTACTAGGCTTTGAAATAAAATTTTATAGAATTTTGTCACTTTAGCTAATTTAAAAAAGATCGTGATTTTTTTTAAATCATAATATATTAATTTCAAATTGAACTAAACTAGTATTTTAATTTTAAATTTAATTATTGAAAATTTATATTTTTTTATCAAATTATATTTGAGATATAAAAAAATCATAAAGTTTTTGAATATTTCTTTTTATTTGACCACTAATTATTTTTCCAATTCTAGGTCCTCGTGCCATTTAAATTGACCAACGAAGAAACATGAAAAATGTTATTAAACTAAATTAAAGATTTCTACACGTAACCAAAATAAATATACTTAATTACACATCTGTTATTTTACACAAAAATGTGGCTTAAAAATAATAATAATTTTAGTTACACTATATATATATATATACTAAAATTATCCCTTAAATCGAAGGAAACATTAATTTTAAACAAAGAAGAAACTAAAGATAATTTTAAAAAGATAACCTAATAGTAATAATGATTTAGAAAAAAAAAATTCAAAAAATAGGAGAATGAGAAATTGTATTTTAAAAAATACTATTATAATTAAATTACTAGTGTATTTGAAATGACTTAAAAAAATGTTTCTTAAAATTCATTTTTATTTGCCAATTTTTTTTTAAAGTATTTGTATTACAAGTTTCTTTGGTTTCTTATATATACTAAAAGTGTTTTTATTAAAAAATTTAAAGGGTCAACCGGAGGTTGGTTGGTGGCAGTCACTGAAATTCGTTGGTGGAGTCACCGGAGGTGGTGATCAAAGATTGGCCGACGACAACCAGCGAAGGTGACGTCCAAAAGTTAGTCGACGAAGTTCCTAAGCCTTGAAACAAATACCTCATAGAGTTGAAAAATAGTAAATGCATGTGAATTATTTTACATCTTAACCCTAATCCCCACTTTAACTAAACCTAACCTAAAACAAGGGGCAGACTATTTTAGCCTACTCCCAAACATGCTCTTCGAATAAATTAAAAGTAAATATAAATTTTACATGGATGAAAACAATAAATCTATTTTGAATTTTACAACCTAGTTCAAAACTTTTTATTCATATAACTAAAATATTTATATGTTTTATTGTGTATAGGTGAGAGGAAGAAGCAAGATCCGCAGTAAAATGTCAAATAAGCATAGCTCAACTAACTAAACATTTTCAAGTTGATTTGATTCCTCATCCCACATTATAAAAAAAAACTTGTACGTGTTCATTTTTTCTCAAAGCAAAGCCTAGAATTACTTCAATAATTAAAAGTTAGTTTATATACTTTTATAAACAGTTCGTAAACTTTGAATATTGCATCTATTTATCATCAAAGGATTTTAACATAACCAAATGTTATTTAATTAGTTGGGCACGAATGTGGAACCCACATCTAGTTGTACCATATGTGTTGCACATTACTTGCGTCAATCACTTCATACTCTAAAGAACTCAACTCACGAGCCTACAGGTTCAATTTAAAATGTTTGGAGTTCTCTTTCAACGTCAAGTTTCAACGAGCAGAATAATAATAAGTTAGATATTATATTAAATTTGCCTTCACCCATTAACTTAGGCTTTTGAGTAAATTGGAGATTTAAGATAATAACAATTTAAAACAAAATCAGAAGTTTTGGTGGTATTTGGGACTAGGATTCAGCTCCATCCTTTCGTCATGCATCACTTCAATTAGTGTTCAGCAAAAGACAATGGCAGCTTAATACCTGAATGAGTTGAAAGTTGAACAAATATGGCAACAAACCTAAAGTGAATCCCTTTACTCGTAGTTTATTGATGCTGCAAAGGAACTGCTAACTTCCAAAGTTTGCAATCAATTTCACTTTCTGCAATAATATCAGCCAATTTCCAGCATATTCACAGGCTTAGAACCATTGCTTTTTGCTATCCATATCCATTATGGCATTGGCGTCAATCCAATAACAATTATATATTCAAAAGATCAAAAAAGGAAAAATAATTGAAGTTGGTTTTGTTTGACCAAAACAGGGTTCTCTGCTCCCTTTAAAGATAAAAATGACTTGTGAGATTGGTTTTGTTGCAATAATTGAAGCTGCATGGTGGGGAAAATCCACTCAATTAATATATATATATATATATATATATATGCTCTCTTCTTTCCCTATGCCTGTTGTCATCAGCATTGGACAAATTGTCTCCATATTTCTAAAAGTCAATAATGAAGGCTTAAAATTGAAAGACCAACTAGCAACTATAACCCACAACTTTCCTAATGAAACCATTTTGAAATTGTAACATTAAGCTTATACTTTGTAAATAAAGATGACAACAAAGTGATGCATACTCAGACCTCTTGATCTTCATCGTAGATAGCACTGCAGCAACATGTCGAAGCTTTGCGGCCGAGCATTCGGGTGAATCCTCTGTTACAAATGATTGATACATGTCTGCTTCAAATAAGAAAACAAAGTACATGAAAAAGGTACGTGAAAAGGTGTTTGTAAGAAATATAAGGGCACAGGACAGAACATAAAAATGAATACTGAGAGAAATTTCAGGATGCCACATAAATCCTTGCTAACATAACAAGTTTTCAACCTGATACAGGTGGTTGTCCATCTCCTTTCTTTCTTCTTACCAACACTAGGTCGGAAAAGATCGATTTGACCAGTTGCTCGGCTACATTTCTGAGCAAAGGAGTCATTTTCATTTTTGAGTAGCGTTCGCTACACAGGCAAGGAGATAAAAATGATTTCTTTAACACTAATAAAAGTATCCCAATTTCATCTACATCTTTGGACAGACAGCTCCAAAACAATGCTTCGAGATATAGTTTGGTTACAAGGGATGAAAACCCGATTAAAAATTCTCTCGGATTGATTTCATGGATGGAACTGTTTATACATGAACAAATGCTGTTGAAGTCGCTGTACAGACTTTAGTTAGCAGTACAAAAATAAAGGGAGGGGAAAGAACTTAGAAGGTAAAACCTAAAAGAGCTACTACGATAAATTGAAAATATATAAGCCTATAAATTTGAAATACTTCCAATTCTAGGGAGAGCAGAAGAGATAAAAAGGCAGAAAGATTCCTGGTTGATACTAATTCATACTGGGAGGTTCCGTTTTGTAGCTTCCATTTTCAAAAGAAGATCTTTAATATCTGCCTCCATCCGTACCTTCAAGCCAGAATATTCTCGATGAGCCCTTTCAAGAGCCTGGAGTTCCTCAACTTTCTGCTTGCGCAAATCCTCAGCTTCTATCAAACGTAACTTGGCAATTCTACTTGTGTACTCTTCATCAATTTTTTTGTTTTTTGCAATAGCAATTCGCTTTAGACCTTCTGCTTCTCTTCTAGCATCATCAGCCCGTGCTTGAAACATTTTGGCCTCCGCAAGTTTTATTCTAACAATACTGTCCAATTCATCAAAAAGGGGTTCCCTGTGAGAACTTATCTGCAATTCTGGCTCCATTACACGTTTGTCACTCCGTTCATAGTTCAAACTAGGAAGAGCATTCGCTGCTCTTTCTGTTTGGGATACTTTTTCTGTATATACAGATTTCAACCATGGAGCTTCCTGACATGAACCTGAAACTCCGTTGCTGCTTTTTGATTGATCCTTTGCCGAAGGAAGTCGTGTCTTGCCTAGCTTGGAAAAATCAGCATCTGAAATCACACATGAAACAAAAACAAATACAAAAAATGGGCAGAAATTAGCAACATTCCGATTCACACCAACACCAACCGGAATAAGACCAAGCATGAGAAAGAAAATGTGCAAATTCCCTAAATTGCTACTATGCACTACTGCAAGCACATATAGTTCCAAATTTTCATTACTAAGCATCGAGAACGGCACTAGTGAAGTTTTTATAGGGACTAATTCAAATCTAGAAGTCATAGCTAAAGTGAACTTGTCAACTATCAAAGAACATTCCAACAAGAGAGCAGACCCACAATGAAAACCACAAGCCAAGCTGCTCAAAAGAAAAGCTGAATGCACAGAAGGTCACGGAACTAAATGAAGAGAACGTTTCGCAGAGAAAATAAAAAGTATTTCCACAATGGTATATGAGTCTCTCTAACACAATCACATTAGATTCATATGAACGGCTCAGAGGCATATAAGTCTTCCAGAAATTTTGGCAAACAAAATAAAGGAAGGATTTGAAGGAAGTGGTCTCATGTAAATTCCTTATGGAACAATGGCAAGATAAATTCTCGAAACCATAACAACCCAGCATTAAACAGATAATCAATGAAATCACTTCTCTCCAAACAAAAAACAAAACATCATACGCAATAAGACTATTTCACTGTGTTCGTGGAGGATATCAGTGCACTTGCGCAACAAAAGAAGGCAACATGAAAAAACAGGAACTTTAACTTACCAGAAATGAAACTCATAATATGAGTGTACACCTCAGGAAGATTTGACTTATTGGCTAATCTTGCCAGCATGTGGTCAGCAAGTTCATGGAGTTGTTTCCCTCTCACGTCCTTGCTGGCAGAGAAAATTCTTTTAACATATTCAAGTTCCCTTGAGAGAGTTTCAGCCGTCCAAACCTTGGCAAAATTCTGAAAAACCTCCTTCACGAACCCAAACATCTCTGAAGGATGATCACAGGCAACACAATGAAACTGCATTTCAGTTGCTCCTTGGTCCCCTGTCGCACTAGGACCATTTCTAATATAAGATTCACGTAAGGCACAATCCACATGACACCAGTGAAGACAAACATCACAGCCAACCCAACTACATGTGTTAGACGCCATATCAAATTTTGAACAAACAAGGCACATACAAGCACTGCAAAATCCGTTTTTTGGTCCACAAACTTTACAGTCACACTCGTCCACGGGCAAAAGATTCCTGCATGCCATATTTCTGCATCTTAAGTTTAGAAATATCTCAGCTAAGTCTGCCGATCCAACAGCACTTATTTCCTTGAGGAAATCTGGTAGACCAGTCTTTAGGCCAACCAAGATTTCCAACTGTGCTCTGTTACATTTAAGTAGCATATCCATAGTGATGTCCGACCTAGTTTGCAGTGTTTTCTGGATAGCATATAATGGACCACGTTTGTCTCCTGCATTAGACATGATCTCAAAAATGCTTGCTTTCAGATGTTCAATGAACTGACCTGTCATCTCATTAAATTTCTTAGCCATTTCATTCACTGGATCAGTAATTAATCTGGCAACTACAGTTTCAATCAAATCTGCACCTCCCATCGAAAACTTATCATGTTCCTTCAAGCTACTAGCTCTATATAAACTACCACTGACCTCTTTCACTATTCTCTTCTTTTCCAAATTAATAGTTAATCCACCATCATGAGATCCTACTCTTAACGAAGGCGATCTAACATCATCATTAGACTTGGAGTTTCCCACCAACTGTTTATGAAAGCTTAATTGCCTATCCAATCCACTGACAATTTTTGAGCTTTCTTCCTCACATGAATGACGACCCATAATGGTTTCAATGTTTGGAATACCATGTGATGATTGAGACGGTTGAATGCATCCATTGCCGTTCATCAAAATTCTTTGATACAAGGGAAGTTCCTTTGACTTAGACTCATTCTGTGACTGTCCCACCCAAGCTCCTTGGGAAGCCTGATCAATTCCCTGAAATATGGGGCGACTTCCAACTGATTGTTCGAAGTTGTCCATTGAATTCTGATTCAAAGAACAGCTTGGGTTGTGAAAGAAAGAGTGAGACCCTGAGAAAGACATCGATGGGGCAAATCCATCTGAATTAGTGCAAAAAGTATTACTCAGGGACTGGACGCTTCTTCCTCGGCTTGGGGAACTGGGTGCCACAATTGAATCACCAGTGGCACCAATAGGTAACAAAACATTCGGTAAGCTTAGAGAAAGATCAAGAGGCTCTAACGTAAGCTTTTGATTCCTTTGCCTAATATCACCAGATTCATCCACTCTCTCGAGTTTTCTCACAGGAGATCTTGTGAACAACTCAAACCCCCTGGTACTTGGCCCTTCCATATCATTGTCCCTACAAATTTCAGTAGCTCCATGTTCTCTGTTTGCCCATGCTCCATCTTCTGTAGAATATGCAGCATGAGAGGTTGAAGGACTAACAGCTACACTTTTTCCTTTGTCTCTAAAATTTTGAGTCGTTGCCTCGTTAATTTTTGTTGCCTCTCCATCTGACAATTCTCTTTCTACCTCTTTGTCTGGTACATCAAAATCTCTAGTCTTCATGTCTAGATCAATGCCCTTGCTTTCCTTGCATTTCTCATCCAACTGACCTGAAGTCTCCAAAGAGTTCTTGTCATCTGCCTCGCTACGTTGTTCTCTTTCACTGGCTAAACTGTCTTCCAACTTGTTGCCTTCATCAGCCACAACATCCAGCTCATCCTTGGTACAACTCCTTAAATTATTCGATACATTCTGACTTTCTGACAAACCAGCATCATCACTGCAAGCTTCTTTTGGTTTAGTCATATCCGTGCCCTTGTCCAACAATTCAACCTCTGCTACAACACTAACTTTCTGATCTTCTACTTGGTTCTCACTTTCAACCTCCCTCAGATCATTATCAGCCTCCAAATGTTTTTCTGCTGCCAATTTATCTTCACTCTCGGGAAAAGATTCAGCTTCACATCCAATTTCAGATTTGGCCTCAGGCTCAGGTTCAACATTCAGTTCAGCTTCAGGTCCAATAGCAGGTTCAGCCTCGGGATCAGGCTCTAATTCTCCTTCCTCCATCTCACTGTTATTACCACTCTCAACCTGCAGGTCCTCCCCTTTCTTCACCTCCACACTCTTGGACTGCTCACTCTCTGAGTCCTTCGACCATGTTGGTGACTTAGACTTCGATTCGTGGGCTCTCATACCCCTTGAAACCAAACTAGGTGAGGCTCTTAACTTAGATTGCTCACTACTAGAATCTTTAGACAGAGACGGGGATTTGACATCCCTCAATCCCTTGGGAGAATTCCTCGCACTCCCTCTCTCTTCCAATCCTCCAACAATCCCACCTCTGTTTCTTGCTCCCTCCTCAACATCTTTATTCCAGCTCCCAAATCTCCGCCAAGAAGACACACTGCCTTCTCTCCTTGACCTGTCCCGCTCTGATCGAAACCCTTTAGGGTACTCTCTGCGAGCCCCAGAGTAGCTTTCCGACCTATGAAGCGCAATACGATCCCCTCCACCGCCACCTCCACTACTACCAGCATAACCCCTACTCTCTCCACTTTCCCGAAACCGATCGAACCCTTTCCGCCTATCAAACCCTTCAAAATCATGATCTGACCGCTTACGCACCAACCTCAAGCCTTCCCGATCCTCATCCACCGATCGATCCCGATAATATCTACCAGACGAAGACGACATATTCTTCCGTACAGCCTCGGATTTATGATAAAACACACGATGTGAAGACGACGTCCGACTCAACACAGGATCCTTACCAGGATTTTTCTCCGCATACGAATCGAGATCGTCGCAAGACTTGAGCCTCTTCATTACGAAATCAAACAACAAGAACAACAACAAAGAGGAAAAAAGAAAACAAATCCCACGAAAAGGAGATTAAAGCTAAAAAATTCTAAACCTCCGCCGATAACCCATATCAAAATTTGAAAGAAAAATGTCCAGATAGCTAGGGCTTGATAGAACCCTAGCTTTGAAACAGAAGAGGTAAAAGAAACAAGCAGAAGGAAAATAGAATCATAGAATGAGTTAAGGGAAAAGGGAGGGGGAAGGTAAAGCGGTGGTGGGTGTGGGAGAATGACCGGCAACGGCGACGGCGACGGCGAAAAAGAGGGAATTGGGAAGGGACAAAATGGGAAAATAGGAAAAAGGAAAATTCATTGATGGGGGAGGTTTAAAAGCTGAGTCCAAAGTAGTCAACGCAGTATAATAGGTTTTAAGCAGCAAAAGAGAGAGAGTTTGATACGCAAAGTGTTGAGAGAGAAGAATTTGCAAATTGCAATATTTTAGTGTGTGAAAATGGGACTGTTCTTCATCGTCTCTCTCTCTCTCTCTCTCTCTGCTTCGCCAATACAAAATTTGAGACACACTGTGGCGCTCTCAACTTATTTTCTAAATATATAGCCATAGCCATAGAACCAACCCTCCCGACAAAAATTCAATTCAATTTTTTTAAATTCAAAAATAATAATAATTTAGAAATTAAGTTCATTTTCTTTTCGATTCTTACCCTAATTCGTATATCTTTTAAATATAAATGTTTATTTTTTTAATTAAATTTTAAAAATAACTCTTCCAAAAATATTTATTTTTTATTTTACTTTAAAATTTATAACAATATAATACTTAAAATTGTAATAACTAATCACTTAGACGATGTTATTTACCATTTGTAATGATTTAATTTTCATTTTGAAAAATATTATCTAGATTTTAATGAAATTTTGTTTATACGTAGATTGATAAATTGATAATAGAAAATAATATTTTTTCATAAATTATAAATGTCTTTTCTAGTACCATAAATATGTAGCTGAGAGATCGAGCCTGTGTTTACAGATGCTAACTTGTTAAGACTAAATTGTTTTTAATAATATGGACTAAATTGTTAAACTCAAATTATTTTTAAGAGATTTTTCATGATATAGACTAAATTGCTATAAAATTTCAAGTATAAGAACGGGCTAATGTACATGTTATAGCTTTATTCGTTAAAACTTTTAGTCGGTGTATATTTTAAAAGTGTTTCATAAGTCGAATATTCTATCATTGTTGTCTTAAAAACGTAAATAATTTTAAAACTAATAACTAAAACAAAATTTAACAATGGTCGATGAAGAAATTACGTTTTTTTTTCTTTTTTATCCTCATTTAATTAAGAAAAATTGAGGATCCATTTCAATTACTTGTTTTTCTGCTATTCCGAACAAAATAAGGTACTATACATGATCTAATTTTCATTTCACGTTTACAAGATAATAATAATAATAATAATTTATTATTATTATTATTATTATTATTATTATTATTATTTTGGGTTGAAAAGAAAAACATTTTGACTTACCATGTGTGTTATTGAATAATAATTAAAAGAATAGTTTATATATTTCAAATAATTTAATAAAATAGTAGATCACATGCACTGTTATTTTGTTATTATTAAATAAATAAATAATTCAATCAATAATTTAATATTTTGATTGAAAATTATATTAGTACGAAAAATAAAAGTACTTCTGTTTCAATTTTTTTTTTTGAATAATGTTTATATATAAATTATAACTTGTGTTTTTAATTTATATTCAATAACCCCCTCCCCAAGAAAAAACTCTACACCATGGTTTTTTTTTTGGAAGAAAAATATATTTTTAGTACCTAAATTTTGAATATAATTTTTATTTGATTCATAATTTCAAATGTTACGCACCTAGTTCTTAAATTTTAATTTGATTTCAATTAAATTTTGATGTTTTGAGATTTACTTTCACAATCAAGAATTTTTATTAAATATTCGATTTTCAATATTTGGTGTTAATGTTTATTGATTATTTTAAAACAATTATAAAAGGAAGTTTTAAAAGAAAAATAGCGAAGCTTATTAATATAATTTTTAATCAATATACATTAACAATAACTAATATATACGAGTATTTGACAAGTGTTGAGTTCAAATATGAGATTAGAGGTGTAAGATCTTGAAACCTATGACCAAATTGAAATAAAACTCAAACTTTGAGAATAAAACTGTAATAGTTTAAAACCTAAAAAAAAAATTAAAATTAAACTTAAGACTTAAGAACTAAAAATGTACAACATTTTGAAATATATGGATCAAATGAAAATTAAACACAAAACTTAGTACCAAAAAGTTTCATTTGGCAAATTGCAAAAGCCACACCTAAAATATGATGATAATTGCAACTACATTTCTTCAACTTTTATTTGTAATAACTGGACCCTCAAACTTCTATAAATATTAAACTCGAACACTTGTACTTGCAAACGGTTAGATATTGGTCTCTCGAATGATAAAAATTAACCCTTTAAACTCAAACAATTACATTTTATACAATTATACAAGTTTAAGTTCATTTTTAACCTGAAAATTTAATTTTCAAAATTCAAAATTTGATGATGTAATTGCAACTACTCACTAGTTTTTACAATACTTTAACAATTTTAAAAAATTTAATTTCTATTATTATTATTATTAGTGTGATGATGTATTGTGATGGGCACTTGAGATCCACTTTTGAGGAATAAAAAAGGTAAAAAGAAAGAGGCTACGGTAGCCGTCCACGTGGCAAATCAAACGTCAGATGTAAAATTGTCAGTGTTGGGTTTGACGAATTGACGGTTTCTTGAATGTCGTCACGTCGCTGCATTCTGACTCTGACATTTAAAAATATAATTTTTTTGACTTTTGAATTTGAAATTCTTGATTTCTAATCCTGGCCGTTGGATGCACCTGGGCCCGACTTTTGTAACTGATTTGCATAAATCGTATGCCACGTGTAGGGTAAAGGGAGACCTAGGGTCAAATGTCAAATTAATTGATTATGGGAAAAAGGATTCGGAAATTTTGCTCTCTTTTATTTTGAATGGCTTGCCCTATTCCTCAAAAGGTCAATTGACCCCTTTTTTATACTATAAAATTTGAAATATATATTTTTCAATGTTAACAAATTTCGTGTCAATTGAATTTAATTATATATATATGTCTATATATTGTGCACAATTGATTTACTTTCCTACAATAAAATGAAACTTCAATTGTAATCTAATTGAGATTTTTTTTAGAACATCAAATTGAGATCAATGGAGGATCCAGAAATTTAGGTGAAGGGAGCCTTACAGTTTAATAAAAATAATTTGAAAAAAAACGTAAATAGTGGAGCTTGAACTTGAGTCTAGAGGGGACTGGGAGACATTACTCCTAAGCTACCTTTTGATATTGATATTTTTCAATTATATATACAGAGAGAGCGCATAAAATTAAGGGGAGCTTGAACCCCTTGCGCCTATACTAAATTAGCAGGTGATTAAGATGAAATTTACAGGTTTTAGAACTAAATACTAAGACTTCTAATTTATTTTTAAATATAAACTCATTATATTTCGATCCCACGTGTCTAGAAGAAAGGGTTTTGATGAAAACACGGTTTATGATGTGAAAATAAATAACATTGTCAATCCACAAATAAATTAATAAGAATTTAGTTCACGTGTACGTTGAAGACCAAAAGATCAGTGGTTCAAATACTTTACCCCAATTTGATTTAAAAAAGTAAATTAACAATATCATCAACCTAACCACCGACAAAAAAGAATGGAATAACATAATCATCTATTTATCACAGCATGTCAACTCACTAGCTTTTCAATAATAAAGTTGATGTCAAAACCAAACAAAAGCATAATCCAAGGCCTAAAGATTTAATTGAAGCTGCCTAAGAAATGTAATTGAAGTAATTGAATGTGGCAAGGGCTAGATTTAAATTTACGTTAGTCACATCACCTAAAAGTATTATAGACGCCATTATTTTATCACATCAACATAGAAATAATATAAATTAATTTTAAACAACCATAGTCAACATCCTGATTAGAATTCCATTAGACATGATAAAAATTCTATATCTTAGAAAATCTCAAAGACGAAACAAAAAGGTGTAAGAATTCAAAAACATATATATATTTATATACATACATATACATATTTTCCCCCAATAATCTGATTAAGAGAGGGAGAGAAAGGAGAGGAGCATCACCTCACCTACATAACTATAGTATATGCCTATATTATTTATATCACAAAGTTAACAGTTTGAGAAGCATAAGCTTCTCGTGTAATTTTTACAAATGGAACCTCCTTAAAAGCCCAAATCAAAGGCATACCACTTAAGAATGCACTCTTTGGACATGTATATGACCATGGAGTCCAAAGTGCAGACAAAGATTATGCCCAAAGCCAACTAAAAGCCTATTTCTATCATCCAAATTCAGGGGCACCAACAATGAATGATATCAACAACCTGTGAGCATGCAGCTGAAGGAAGCCAAAGAAAACACTATTGAGCATTTAGCTATCAAGAAAATCGCATGAATGAATTAAATGAAAGATATACAAAAAGCATGGCAATAACTTGCATCAATGTCTGATGATTCAAGGAGATGGTTGGAGCAGCAGCGGATGCTCAATATAGAAGGCTGGAAGTTTTGGTTCCTCACCTTGAAATTTTATAGCCATTCATCATCATTGCCAAAAAGCCACTAAGGATTCCTTTTCAAGTCTATTTCCACGGCTTAACAGCCAGCTGCCTTTAGAAAGTTGTCGTATGGGCTTGAAGATGGTAGTTGAAAGAGGTGGGGATACTGTTGGACCTCAATTGAACAAACCCTCGGAAGGATGTCCATAGACGAATGCCGGTTCCTAGGGAAATCTGAGTCAACAAATGGGTTTCCACTCTGCATTTCGATGAATTAAGTCAGGTTTCACAGAAAATGGATAGTAAAAACAGGATGTTGCCATGGTTGATGTTAGTGTAAGAGCACAGTTAGATGATGTTCCAAAATACTCAAAGAGAGAATAGTAAGACCTCAATTTCTTTTAAGATGATTTGGTCTCTATTTTTCTCTTCATCTAGTATTAAATCAGATCAAAAGTGGAGTATATGATAAAGGACATACCGTATGTACACTGAAGCGAACACGACGTCGTGAAGGCTCTTCCTTTTCTTGATTGTTGCCGCCATGGGTGGAAGTTCTACCTGAACGCTGCCCTTCACTTGGTTGAGAACTTGCAAAACTGGATACCTTTTCCGGCTTTCCTTCTAAGAGGGCCTCACAATTGCCAGCCATTTCCTTGTAGGGCAAATTTACTGGGAAGGAGCCTGATGTTATTCCTACTTGATTTGATATATTGGAAACCTGAATTATAGCTCGTTAATAGTAAAAATACATCTCTTATTAAAAAAAAAAAAAAAAAGGCAAGATACATTAATTGAACAAATACGATAACAAATAACAAGCAATCAGATTGATATTTTCTCAAGACGAGCAAATCCAGAAAAGATTATGGGTTGGGGAAAGAACTATCATCCTGCTTTTGCTCATATTTCTGCAGACTCACTTGTTTTTCAAAAATAAAGATAAACAGACATCACTTGGAAACATGTTAGAAGAAACTTAAATATATCAATTTAAGTCTTTACCCACAATAATAGATCTCAAGAGTCTATAAGGAATAAGAGTAAGGGAATAAAAAATCAAGCCTTTATCATCATGTCATTTAAAGGCCAGAATGGGTGAAATGGCACCTATATTGGTGGTGCCATTCAATTCTACCACTAATCATTGAATTTCTCATTGAAAAAAGGTGTTTAATCCAATAACGTGGAGGGATGGAGATCACATATTTGCATGGAAGAATGAAGTTTCCATCTTTTTTCCTTATACTAAACACTGAAAGACTCCTAACCAAACTCCTAAATGGTCCGTTGTCAATTTTCACAGTCAGTAAAAGTACATTCATATTTCTCCTTTCCGTTAACTTAAACCTCTTATTCATGTATTTTGCATCTGCTATGATTCTCAATTACATTTGTGGAGATGATATATTGACCAAAATTTTATAGTCTCACACGTTATACCACTATAAGGACTTTGTTGCATGGCATATTAACTTACCAACTTCATAAGTTCATCGGCACTCATGAGAGTTGGACTTCTCAAGGGCTTCTCTATCTCAAGATCATTTTGGCTTTGAGGTTCCTCACATAAATTACCATTACCAACCTGCTAGCCAAACAAAAATGTAAAGTTAGTTCACAACTTAAAAATAGTTGAAAATATTGGATACAAAGATGGATGAAGTGAAAGGGACCATTTCCAGAGTTCCGTCATTCTTGGGTCCACATTGATACATTTCTCCAGGTGTGACAAAGAACTGAGTTCCTAAAGGACAAACATCGTCTGGTAAAAAATCTTGAAGTAGTTGCTCTCTGATAGATGATAGCTCGTTCTACATTAAAGATCACAAGAAAATTAGTTACATCAACTAGAAATAGAAACTATGACAACCTATTTAGTGGTATGCAGAAATAATGTTTACTTCTGACTTATTTTCCAATGTCTGCAAAACTAGCTTAGCAAATGACTCTTTAGATTGGCTTTCACTAGTATCAACTGCAGAAAGTGACTTCACAGCATTTTCATTGTCTTCTTTTGAACCGTATATCTGCTTGGGATTGTCTTGTCCTAAATTAACTACCTGTAACTTGCAATCTTCTACCAACTTTAGAAAAGGCTCAACCTGATAGAAGTAAAAATTCATAATAAGTGGAAGTGCATTAATCAAGAAAGAAGAAGATTACTCAAGTTAAAATCTCTGACTTTCATTGAAATCCACATTCCTTTCAGTACGACTAAGAAAATACGAAAGTCAGATCAAGAAGAATGCACTTAACATCCAAAAAAGAGAGGTATTGAACTAGAAGATGCACATTTCAGTACAACGTATGAATCAGAGTGGCAACAAAATTGTTACACCTACTGTTTCGTTAGTAAGGGCAGCTTTAGCACGAGGTACAAGAGGCACAATGTTGTACGCTTTTGATGTGAAGATGATCATTGAAGTTGCCAAAGTAAAAAGGGATCTACGATGTGATGGTTGCAATTGCCCTGCAATTTGTAGAAGTCTCTTTTAGTTGCAGAGATGGCCTAATAAAGATCCACTCATGGTTAAGAAAAATATCTTTCCATTCAAATATGTGGAATTTCAACTTCATCTTTACTCTTTATTCTTACTAAAGCGTTGCACGACAGTTAAACTCTCTAGGTTGTAGCCTTTCCGCCATTTATATGTTGAGAACCATAGATTTAAAAACAGTTGTTTGTTTATAAAGATAAATATATGGCTCGTATTTCTACAGCGATCCCACATCTAACATGGTATACTTTCAATGGAGTCGGTTTTCGAGATTCCAAATGAAGATGGCTGACACTTATTGGATCTTAAAATAAAAGGAAGATATGATGAAAAATCATACAATTTATTGCCCCGGTGTTAACCACAAAATTTCTAGGTAATGAAGAAGACTGGTACGCTAGTTTTATAAAAGCTTTCTCGCAAAGCTAACATCACAACGAGTTACCCATCCTTGCACTTATTTGAATGGGATTATAAATCTGGCAAGATTTCAGAAAATCAGCAAAATGAAATAAGACTTTTAGATAGTTCTAGAATGTACAATACCTCCAGCAAGGGCAATGCTCCGCAAGGAAAATGCTAGTTGGAAACTTTGAATGAGTGTCTCGTGACTTGAGTGCTATTAACACAGCACATCATAAGGAAAAAGAAAATTCATATAGTGGTATATAGGAAATTGTTAAGCATAAAATGAAATAGCCAATATCTATAGGATGAGCTGATATCTTAATATAACATGTGAATTAGGCTTCATAAGAGTTCACAAGAGTCAAAAGAACTCTAAACTGAGGGTCATAATTCTCTACATTACAGCCATAACTCGTCAGGTATGCCAATCTATTCTATGAATTTAAAATATGAGGAAAAGAGGGTATTTCATGGCTTGGTTGAAGATTAGAAGACCTTAAAAGAAACTGCTAACTGAATTCCTTTATTCTTGGGATTCATATGTTTTCTCTAACTTTTTATATCAACTAAATTTAAGTCAATTTTATATAATGTTCCTGAATGAACTATATTAACTGAATTTAAGAGCACTCCACAATACTCATGAGTTGTTTAATCCCCTACATAAATGACATTGGGCTTTGTAAACTCTGCTGCCCACACTAGAATGAGTCCAAAAGGCTCTCCAAAGACATTTCCTAAATCCCACCAAATGCGTCCATCTAACCCCGTGGGATGAGAGATCTATTATTCTTTTAACAATAGAAGATGCACTTTTAATTGTCTAAAACAGAAAGCAGTTAGTAAACTAAAATATGTTGGCTCTTTCAAGCTTTACCCAATGTTTTTAAAGCCTAAGGTGTAATAAATCACTGGTCTTCTGGGGCTTATGTGCAAGGCCAGAACTTTTTTAAATTTTTTTTTTTTTAATTTTTAGAATAAAGCGTGGTTGAAGTGGAAAGGGGAAGGGAAGGGGATCCTAAACACAAGAAATTTTGCATTTAGGCTTAGTAAAATGGATTCTTTTTAGTTAATAAAGAAGAAAAAACTCTAATTATTAATATTTTTTAAAAATAATGAAAAACTTTCAGGACCTAGGGCTTTAACCCTTGGGGCTTCTTCACAAAGGAACATTCTTTATTTTGTGAGTCTCGCCTTTACAAGGGGAGGTGCCAAACTTGATTGTCTGAGAGGGCTTTTTAAAATACTAGCTTTACCTAGGTCTCAACTCATAAAATAAATAAAGTAATAATAATAATAATAAAAAGAGCTTCTGCCGGACCAAACCAAGGTTTGCTCTCTCCTCTCTCCTCCCTTTACCCCTCTCTTTCCACCACTCCGATCAACCTTCTTCATCTCTTTGCCTCCTTCCCCGGTCTTCTTCCCTTCCCAACTACCAGAATTTAGCAACCTTCAGCTCTCCGGCCATTAGAACCAAGTTTATTTTTGTCCTCTCAGAATTTTAAGTTTATTATGGAAGTTCAAAGTTGCAAAGTTAATGGCTCTTACTTCTGCATTTGGTTTGAAGATGGTAATTATTTCGTGGAGGATGTTGAAAATAAAAAGTCATTGCCACTAGTCAATTCTCATTTAGATTGGTTTGTGGGTCGGATTTTGGAACTTTTGCAAGAACAAGTTACTTCTTGTTTCGCTCGGAGAGCTAAGAATGATGCAAGGGTCGTCAAAATCTCAAAAAAAAAAAATCTAATTATGGACGGGTGTTGAGATGACTGTGTGGGCTGAAATTGGAGGACGTTCTTCTTACATGTCCCAATGGGTCCAAATCAACAGGGGTGGATTTCATTTGTCAGTATGATCAAAGATTTCCATTCCAAATCAACTAGCAAGGAAGACACGAAGATGAAGGGAGTTGATATGTTAGAATTGTCGACTTTTCCTCAGAAAGGTGCTTTAAAAAAATAGCAGCAAAGAATTAAACCATCAATCCTCTGCCTCAGCTCCAACAAAACAGAGTACATTTCAAAAGTAGGGTAAGTCATCCTTTTGGGTCCATAAGGACAACGAGGTGCTCGGAAAAGATTTTAAAAGCTTGTGAATCATTACTCGTTTGTTCGAGTTTAGTGATTGGAAAGATATTACAAAAGTGCTGAAGGATCATTTTCATTCTAAAATAACTATCGATCCTTTATCTGCAGACAAAGTTTTAATTAAATCTTCTTTAGGCAATCTCAAAGACAAGGTTGAGTTCCCGAGCAAGTGGCAGAGATATGGTCTCTTCCATATCTTATTTGAAAAATGAAATGACATAAAGCACAGTAGGCCAAAGTTTGTGAAAGGTTATGGTGGTTGGATCTCTATTAGAAACTTACCGTTGGATTACTGGAGTGTTAACGTTTTCAAAGCTATTGGAGGGTACTTTGGAGGTCTTGAAAGCATCTCCTTAGAAACTATGAATCTGATTAACTATTCGGAGGCCAAAATAAAGGTCAGTCAAAATCTCTGCGGGTTTTTGCCAACTACAGTTGAAATACGAGAGGCAATTAGAGGCAATATTTTCCTTTATTTTGGGGACATAAAAACATTAGAAGCTCCAAAGGCCGTCGAAGAAGCTTTGTCCATTAGCGACTTCAACAATCAGATTGATTTACTAAGGCTCAACCAAGTTCTGTTAGATGAAGGAGAAGATCCAAATATGTTGAAACCAGAATGGGCTTTTCTTTCCTCAACATACACGAAACCAGGTTTTTCGAGGAACCCATTTGAAGCCTTGATGGAAAAGGAGGTTAGCAAGGAAATCCCATTCCCAAGTCTCAAAGTCGCCGGAGAAGCACATAACGGCCATTAGAGAAGTTGAAGAAGTCGAAAAGCCAAATTTAATAAAGACAAAGAAAGTTTCGGCAAGACCAAAACTATTGCCCAATAAGAAATAAAATGAAGTTGAGAATGCGTCTTTATTGAGAACAGAAAAAGGATAGGACACTTTAATTAGTTCGACCTATCAGTTCTCAAGCTTTAATAAGGTTACCAAAGGAAAATCAAAAGTTAACACAGGTGGAACTCTCAAAATGGAAGTTCAAAAGTCTTGTGGGCCTAGTTCAACCATTCCAAATTCGTTTAACAGCAAGCCAATATCACCAGTTTCTTCCACTCATTTAGGACATCTCAACTAGGTTGACACCCCCTTAGCTCGATAACACTTCACAGGACTAATGAAACATGTTCTTATCCACACTAGATTGGTTGCCATTTCAAAGATTTTTCACTAGTTCTCCCAACTTAAGTTTTCTTCTCAACTTCAGGCAGTACAGTATTATCCATTGAAAACCGATGCTTAACATACTATACCAATGGATCAATACCTCATGGAAACAATTTTGGATCCTAAAAATAATACAATTAAAATAAAATCACAAAGTTATTCCACTTGAACAGTATATAAGAAGCAACTTTGACACTTTTTTTTTTAAAAACATAACGAACAGAGCAAATTAGTGAATGGTATCCTTCAAATTTGTCAAAAAAAGTCATTTACCTTTATTAAAAGAGAGAAAAAAAATTATTGATGAATAAAATAAGGGGAAAATCCCAAAGCACCTATAGGTCAAAATTTATTTATTCTTCACGGTCATAAAATATCTAGTGTCTTAGCAGTGATGTATTTACAAGCCAAAACGTCTTTCAAACTACACAAGATTTTATCTCTAACATACCAATATACCATAAATGTACCATTAGCCACAATGATGACTGACACTATCATAGCCCTAATAATGGTAATCACGACAAAATGAAGTTGACTAAAGAAAAGAAATATGGACTCTTATTGTCAATTCCAAAGTATTGTATGGACTATATTACTAAGTGTCTGCAGTAAAACATGTACTAATTAAATATATTGATTGAACAAACAGCAATGAAGTTACCTTAGTCCGTGCAAACAGCAACACCAGGCAGTAAGTATGAGCAATTGCTTCATAGTTTTCAGGTTTGTTTAGAGGAGAGATAGATTGTGCCCATATTGATGAGAGCAAATTGGTAATTTGGCGGCTGCTAAGCCTAAGGAACATCGTCTGAAGGTTTAGCCCAACAAAACGACAGTATCAGACAACGAAGAAACAATACTAGAGGAATCTTTACAGAAATGGTAATAGAGAACATACATACCGGTTCATTTTCTGAACTTCTCAAAGGATTCTCGTCAGCAACCACACTAGGTGGATACACTTTCACACTATAAGCTCGGCTGTAACTGGACTGTAATCTATTCAGTACAGTATTATTGTTGACCATTGGATCTTCGTCCTCTATAATTGACCCCATAGCTGGAATTGATGGATCATTTTTCACAGTGTAAGCTCGACTGTAACTTGACTTCAGTCTGTTCAAAATTGAGTCACTTTCAATCTTTGTAACCTGTTGAATAATAGGCTTTTCATCCACCTTCAAGATGATGTTCTCTTGTACAGAATAATGCTCGACTTTCACTTTCTGAAAAAGTGCTGCCGAAGAGGAAAACACAGAAACAGTTCTTGATAATGTCCTCTGAATAAAAGCAGGCTTTGTGGTGTGGGGAATAGAAGCACGTGGACGTGGGCAGACAGATGATGGAACCAGAACAACAGAAAATATGCGGTGAGCACCAACTCTGGTTTCATGGTCTGAGCAAACCATTGCCAGTAGTAATTGATGAAATAATGCCTCGGGAAAAGCCTGTAGCACAATTTATTAATTCTTAAAAGGCCGGAGAAGAGGGGTAAAGAAAAGGTGATGCAAAAGACATAGATCGTGTAGTCTTTCCTTATCTTGATATGCCAAATTTGGTATAGAAGCCACAATTTGAGCCGTACGGAAGACAGTAGAAATCAACGTTTTGGCCATCACAGGAATATTCGACAACTTTTCTAGCATTCCAGCCATCATCTCTAGAATCAGACTTGCATCTCCAACCTGAACCACATTTCAGGAGAATCAGGACTGGATCCATTACAACTGACAAGAATGTTCTGGAGTCAGAAGATTGTAAGAAATAAAATTTACTGTGGCTGTGGTGTGCATCTAAGCATCTGTAGTGTGCAAGCAAACCCAACAATAAATGAATACTGTGATTTTTATAGATGCGATACACGTAAATGTAAAAAATGAACCTTGGCGATAAATAGGCATTGCCATTGTTTGGAGTCTGTAGTTACTGGTTTGACAGGTAACTTTACCCAAGCAACATATGTTTTGGTAGGTATCTAAAGTGCCTAGAATCAGGTACATCAAGTCCCTTGCGCCAAAGATACTCAACTAGATTTTGTGAATCTCAAAATACCCATTGAAATTTACTTGGGGAAGGACATTTATAAAGATCAGATACATTTCTCCATGTTGATGAAATATTCAACCCTTTTGGCAGTTTGACTTTATAAGCATTTGGTCAACATTTGGCGTACATTTGTAAATGCCAACTTTCCTCTGGCGTAGTTAAAAAAGAATTGCAATATGAAGTCTACCCTTCATATGAACAAATGAACAATAAATAGTATTATTGACACAAAATTCCTTAAATTTCTCCATCATTTATATCGTCCCAGGCTTTCTCAATCTTCTTTGTAACATCCTTGTGAAGCTGCATATGTCCAGTTATTTTAACCCCTTCTGAATTCTGTACAAAGGCCAGGTGCAGGTGAATTAAGTAGTAATGAGTATTATCATGCCAAAAGTCAGTTGAGGTTGTCTTGTTAAAATTAATCCTAATTCACATTAGACCACTTCCTTTGTGAGTCATTTGTTTTCTTACTAAAATACTCCACAGGTCTCCCCTTTTGTCTTAATACTGCTTTCAATGTCATCTCCTGCATCTTCATTCCACTTACAAAATAAAGTTGAGTAGGAAAGAACTGTGTAAAAAAAGTTTCTCCTTCGGTAATTCCAAACTCTACTGCTGTAATGCTGTCCCATAAACTTTTGGCTTTCACATGGTTTGTTTAAACCCCTGCCATTGAACTGAAACCTTTAGTAATTTATCCGTAGAAGGCGGATAAAAAGGCCACGAACACTCTACACTTGCTTTACCGATTGCAGTAGGCCATGCCTTCATTCCTTCCACATTTCTTAAATCAACGTGGATTCTATCTTCCCCATCAATATACCAACAAAACTCAAGTGTGAGAGATGATACCCGCTTAGCTGCATAGATGCAGTGTTACTTAGTGTTAAAGCAGACTAAAGCCCAATAGCCCACCTAAGGGAAGGGTGCAAGGAGTAAAAAAAGCTCAGGCTCTTTTTATGAGGTGCAAAATAGAGAAATGTGTTTCTTCTAGTATGATGGATAATAAAATTATGAAAAGTATATGAAAATATAATTTTAATTGACCACGGAAAAATGAATATCTTTTAAGAATTCATCATATGTTTCTTCCTGTCAGAAAAATAAAAATAATAAAATTATATTTTTTAAAAATGTAGGAAGTCAGGTGGCAAGGCGCTCACCTCAATGGGCTTTTTAAAACCACTGCACAGATGCAGAGTTTATTATTAAATAATTTAGAGAAAACTATACTGCCCACTTTGGGTGGTTGCACATTTCCTTCCCGTAGACCAAAATGTTATCAAAGTAGATCGCTGAAGGAGTTTGTAAAATGTCAAAATGAGCTTAGCTCAGTGGTAATTGCCATGGCCTTCCATCCTAGAGATGAGAGGTTCGATCTCCCAAAATTCACAATTGTTGTTCTAAAATAAATAGGTTGTAAAACCAAGGTGGGCGTTTACTAGTCATTCAAACAAGCCTCCCACAGTCTTGAATAAAAGTTGCGTTCCACATGTTTGTACGCCATGTTCTGATATAAAGGTACCCACTTTTCAAAACTAACTTAAGAGCCCAGCCATCCAAAGGTTTACAAAAAAGCATCTCCAATTGGATAAAAGAGTTTAAGCTATAATTGCTAAAAGGAAGACCGTAGAAATTTGTATACCAATAAAGAGCCATAAAATGAGACGAATCAATCTTCTCCAGAGATCTTTTTTTGTTCTGAAAAATTCTTATGTTCCTTTCAATCCAAAACGTCCAAGTAGCAGCTCGAACGAAATACTGCCATAGTATGCACCACTTAATTTGATCTTGGAGATCAAGTAACAGTGAAATAGGGAATCTAGGCCTAGGCTATAATTTGTAAGAAAAGAATCTTGTTCATGGCCCTACTAATACACACGCGCACACTTCAATTAGCTGTAAGGACTGTGAGTTCTGCATATGAGCTCATACCTGGCTCAGTGAGCCTCTTTATCTAAAAGGGCCATCCCAGAATGGGTAAAATTAGGTAGGGTAACGCCAAATGAATGGTCTCTCAACATGAATAGGCTACTTATTAATTCACTAGAGCTGATGTCGAAAAACTCATTTAACAATGTTATTACTCTGTTATCTAGCACCTAGGACTCAATCTACTCTTCTCCTTTGGATAGTAGTGCCTGTACGGAGTCAACCTCCTCCAACGGCAATATTCCAGTCACAAAATTGACTTGTTCCTCTTGGTTGCATCCTTGGGGTTGCACCATGAGTCTTGATTGTTATGTAGTAGTAGAAAATCTTTCTTCATATTCTAAAAAAACTTTAGAGTATTTCTCATCCATGTTGCATTAATTGAAGGTCAGATAACCAAACAGGCTTACATTGGGCATCACTCATTTGGCCTGTATCTGTTAGGTACTTAAGTACCTCGGAGAACCACACCCCAAAAGCCAGCTATTGGGGTGGGAGAGCCAAACCACTTAAGTACCACATCAGTCATCCCATTCTAACCGATGTGGGACAAAGGCATCCCATTCTACCTTGGTTTCTAACAATACTCCATCCCCGGAAAGCCAACGTCCCGGCGGCTGCTCCGACAGTACTTCACTCAGCTTAACCCGGTGAGAACTCTCAGTCGGTTCCACTCCGAAACATCGACAACCGGCTCTGATACCATTGTTAGGTACTTAAGTACCTTGGAGAACCACACCTCAAAAGCCAGCTATTGAGGTGGGAGAGCCAAGCCACTTAAGTACCACATTAGTCATCCCATTCTAACCGATGTGGGACAAAGGCATCCCATTCTACCTTGGTTCCTAATAGTGTCCCATTTGGAACATGTAGCATTTGATAAGTTCTTTAATTAGTTGTAGGTAATGTTGAGTTTAATAATTTTTCCTCTGGTTCACTAAGTCATTCTTGCTCTTTTCTTGATTCATCAGTATTCATCCCAAACTGTTAGGCTTCAGATTGGTAACTGTAATTACCAAACGGTCCTCTTCTTGGAATCTTGCCTGTTACGGTAGCTCACCCTGAATATCCCTCTCATCAGGGTTAGAGATTATCCTGGTCACCTCACGTTATGGCTGAAAATTGATATCAATTTCTTCCTCCCTACCTGGGTTTTTCTGCTAGCTATCTCAAATAAATGCTTTCCCACCATACTTCATGCAGAAGCCAAAAGAACAACTGTAATCTTTATCAACGGTAATGTGGGAATGTTATAATGAAGGGTCCTTAAAACAGATGCTCATTTGCGTCCTGTTGTTGGCATTACATCCTTAATGCTTTTGGTTGGTCGATGGTTCTTTCACAGAATATGTTTGACAATTTGTCTTCTCTTTTTGTTGGTCACCCATTTACAGGACGCAAGGAAACCATCTGGCTGGCTATTAATCGTGCATTCTTTTGGTTTCGGGAGAACGAAACAAGCGTCTCTTTCGGAACCAGTTTTCTAAGTTTGATCTTTTTCGTAAGTCGATTATTTCTACTGCGTTGTACTGGTGCAAAACTAAACACCCGTTTAAGCTCTTATGTCTTTATTTATCTTATCTTGTCTCTCATTGGCATCTTTCTCTGTAATCACCTATGGTGTTTGGGCTTTGCCCCTTATTTCATTCTACCAATCAAATGTTTCATTTTCAACAAAAAAAAAAAAAAGTTATGGTGTGAGTAAAGAATCTTTAGTTACCAGTTTGATGGGAAACTTTGGCCAAATAACCGCTCTTGACGAAACAAATGAAAGGATAATACCTTTTTTGACAACTCCACGAGACAAGCATCAACTGAAGCTTGGTTTTTTTGGTTCCACTGTACAATTTCCGCTCCCAAGTTTGCATCATCAAGGGAGCAATGTATACTTTTGCGAAGATGCCTCATCATATCACTTAGTGCACCAATTATGGCCACCGATGGTTGGGCATCAGTACGCTGAACAAGAGAGGTGACGGCATTAACAATGTCAATCTGCATGGCAGGATTTTTTAGAACATTCTTGTGATCTAGGTGCTTGATGAGAATTGCAAGCATAAAGTGGGAGTTGTGCCCTGTACCAAAGAAATGAATCTCATAAGAATAAGTGGGAAGAAGTAGTTTAGATCTCAAAGGCACCAACTTCAGAAAAAACTTAAAGGAAAATAATACCTAAATTCTCCATCATTAACTGCATATCCAGCAAGACAGAAAGACCAAGCCCAAGTTTTGGAGACCAAAGATTTCCATTATCAAAATAACGGAAGAAAGATTCCAAGACACGTCGCATAGTTGTAGCTTCTTTTGCCAACTTAGCAATGTTACGTAGGCAAACCCTTGACCAAAATTGTGGGTTCCGAGCATCTTCCCTGTCAGATATACGTTACTCGTAAGAATGATGACACTTGTATGATTGATATGCAAATATAACTATGGACTGCTGAGACATGGACTTACAGAGATACAATAATTTCTCCCCTTTCAGTTACTATCATCCTCCATGAACACATCCTTGTTATGTGTTCACGTGAATGGGTAACTACTGCAGTGGCATCCTGAGTATCCTGCTCATCACGGCCAGTAGAACTGGAAGTATTTTCAAGATCCCCATAATTATCCAAGACAACAGAAATAACCTAATTCATGGAAGGTGAAAATCTACTAAATTTTAGACAAAAGTTTATACCACCAACAGAAGAAATAACAATGAGTAAACAAGTGAATATCTAAACCAAATAAGAACTTTTAGGAATTAACATATTTATCACAAGCCACAACCATAAGAAAATTATCTAAAATATCAATCTTGCTTCCTCATACTTATTCAATTTGATGGGATATAGCAAAGAACAAAATGTCAGTAGAAACTGGTAAAAATGTTGTATTAACTTCAGAGATTAAAAGAAAAATATAAATATTTGATAAATGCAAGGCAACTCACATTGTCAAATTCTGCTGAGATGTTGGAAAATTCACCCATAAACCAAATCTGCAGATTGAATGCACTCAGATAAGCAAATAATGTGCAAACTAACAAGAAAACAAATATGGTCCTCCAACAGAAATGGTTGCATAAAATGGGAGCTTTGGAGTGCCACCTAAATGTAAAAGGTACGTAAAAAAACAGACATTGGAAAATAAAAACTTTTGCTCATGACAACAATTTGTTTTTGGGTTTTGTTTCGTATTCAAGAAACTAATGCTTCTAGATACTCTCCCTCCAAAGGTCTTACAGTGTCCATTCTGCTTTATTGTCCCTCCCTGCCCCTAATGCAGATGATACCCACCTCCCCTAATGCCACTTGAATAAAACAGCAGTCAAAGCTTTTTAGCAATTCGAAAGAGGCAAAACTTTCGACAAGAAGTTGTATTTGTGCAGATATTCAATTGTTCAGGTCAACATATATGAGCCCCAGAAAGATGGTCTCAAAGGTCCATCTTCCAACCCAAAATTTCAGCTTCTGTGAGGCAAAGTAGGGCAAATTTCAAGGGTACTAGTTTGGGGCTTGATTTTGGAAAGTAGTTTTCCACTTTGATCTTCAATGCATATGCATATTAGGAGGGAAGATGGAAGCTCTCCTTCCTATGTAGTCTACTACCTTTTTGTGGTTTTCTAAACTGCATATTTTCAATGAAACGAAGCTTTCATAGATCTGAAACTTCATTTTTGTTCAACCAAATTATTCTGAATCCTCCCGACCACTTTCTTATACCAAACCCAAAGACAGGTCTCAGACACCTTTTCTGATTCGACTGTCTTTTGAGTGGCTTGAGTCAGTTAAGAACCAGGACCTTAGAAATGAAATGTTACTGTGCTTCATTTTAAGATAATTTGTTCGCTCTATCGCCCAATATACAGAAGTAGTAGAGACTCAAAGTCAGTCTACTTACTTTATAAGATCAACACTTTAAGTACGTACATAGATAAAATAAATAGTAATACATTCAAATAAATGTAACACAGATTACCATAGACGAGAGGGCTTGAAGGCCAGCAGAACGCATTTGTTTTTCTCTCCTTTCCTCCCCTATTTCTTGCGTTAAAAGGCAAAGTTTGGGAATCATTCCATCTAAGTTAAACATATACGTACCATCCCTCTGCGTGGTCAATAGAAGTACATAAAAATAATGAGAACTTACAAAAAACAAGCTAGGTTAATTCACCATATCCTTCCAAAAATAGACCAAAGAACCATATAAAATGTAAGCTACCACCCTGGAAAACCTTACTTGGTTATTTATGAAATCAAAGAGAGCTTGGCATCCTAAAATTCGCATTTCATCATGACGAGCTTGATCTAATAGAATGTGGATGATGCCAAGCAAACTACTTGCAAATAAAGGCCTGCAATAGTTTTTTTCTGATTACAACTTTCATATGCATGTAAGTAATACTTATCAGATAGGGAGACATCACAAATTAATAAGCATGCTTAATCATCCACCAGAAAATTAATTCCCCACCTATTACAAAAGATTTCCACAAAACTTACAAGAAAAATAACGTAATGTACACCCTCATCAGTCCAAGAGGTTATCAAGGTGTTTTTTTAACTTAAAAATAATAAAATCATTTTACACATGAATGATAATATTTCAATAAAGAAGTGAAAAGATATATTGATATAAAATCCAATCACAAGGATAAGACTTGTGTGAGGAAAAAAAAAAATTGGGGCCATTAAGAAATCCAGACAAATTACACAAATGCATAACTTCATCCCTTATCTATATGTTACAAAAAGATAACCCCAAGTGTCAAGATAATCTGTTCAAAATTAATTGTAAACAACATAAAAACATGAAGGTTAAAATACCATTTTGGTCCCTATGCTTGAAGACTCATTCAATTTTAGTCTTGTACTTTCAAATGTCCAATTTAGTCCTCATGCTTTCATTTAATCTTAAATAAGTCCTTAGTGTTAATTGGAAGCTAATTTTAAACGAACTTTGTAAGATGATAATAATAGTAATTTTCATTCAACAAAATATACCATGTGAATATGTTTTCAAAATTTATAGAGTGACGGTTGATACAAACAATATTTTAGAAAAAAGAAATGTTGACCATAAACTAAAAATCGAGACTAATATTAAGATTCATTGAAAGTACATGATTAACATCTAAAAGTACATGGGACTAAAATAGAATACGTTTCAAAGAACGAAACCAAAACGGTGTTTGACCAAATATTTATTTCACATGCCCTACTATCTTTAACCAATTTGAAAATAGGAACAAACATGAAATATGGTGGACCCTAGAAGCTTAAAAAATGGAAGTGACACTAGAGTGCAAATACAGTTAAGTTACTGTGTTTTCATTCATAATAAACATTGTACTTTTTTCCACATATCTTTGTCAGCAATATTATTGTAACCCAAATGTACGTCAGTCTCAATAATATAAAAGGCCAAATTGGTCAAATTGCAAGTCTAAATAGAAGCATCAAGCACTAAGCAACAAGAAAATAAGAGTAATCCCTTTGCTGATAGAGCATAGGAATTCTAAAGACTTGTATGCAAAATTATCTGCAACGAGAATTATTCTGAACAAGGAAGAAATTCATTTGTTTGATTGAGGGAAGAGGGTTAAGATATATCTTGTGTCACAGTTGAGCTCATTTGATTGCAATGAACAAGTTCTAATAGCTTCAGAAATCATTGATAAAACTGAGATGTAAGCCTGTATCAGCAGCTTCCACCACTCAACCATATCTAGCTTTCCTGGTGCAAGTTCTTTAGGCATCTCTCTCATGGGAAGATACAGGAAACTGGTTCTTTTTCTTTTTTAATTAAAAAAACGAAAGAAAAAAAAATATTAACAAACACTCATAAAGAGGAATCAGACCTAATCAAATCCCAAAGATTTCCCCTCAACCTCTCCACCCCCACACCCCACAAAATGGGGGGGGGG
>JBBPDJ010000001.1:14537877-14550069 GCA_037974625.1 Cucumis cinereus | reverse complement strand
CATCTAAATCAGCTCTCCCACCTTCAAGCTCTCGAATGACTAAGTTTAGAGAGCTTAAGATCTCTCGTGAGTTTATCTGAATGGATTGGCAGCATCACTTCTCTTCAAATTATATATATTGTGGAATGTCCGAAATTAAAATCACTGCCGAAGGAAATGCAACAACTCAAATCTTTGGAGTACCTTTACATAATTAGGTGCCCTCAACTTGAGGAGAGATGCAAGGAGGAGGGAGGACAGGATTGGCCTAACATCTCCCATGTTCCTCACGTCGCGTTAGTACTTAGTACTTACCCACGAGGCGTCGTTGCTAAGGTCTTTTCTCACAGTATAATCCCTTTTAATTTCATCCTAATTCATATACCAAACCCACACTTTTTTTTTTTACTTAAATACCAATAATTTTTTCCCTTCAAATTATTTAATCAATTAAATGGGTTACCACACTGTATTATTCCTATTCCAAATTTATAAAACGTTTCTGGCTAATTTGGCAGAATAAGGCTTCGGGTAGTGATTCATTTTAGTTTTTATGTTTTCAAAAAATACAAAGAAAATAATAAAAACGTATTTGATATACATATTTTTCAAAACGATTTCCAAAAACAACACTCGAAATAGCGTATTTTCGAAAACAATAAAATGATGTTTCTTTGTTTTTATATTTTTTTTTTCAAAAAGAGTAAACATGAGATACACAAACACAATTTTTTAATTTTTGGAACCAAAGTGTTTTCGAATAGTGAAAAAATAAACGTTTGTTTTTTTTTTTTCAAAATAATGTTCGGATCACGAACCAAACGAGCTGGTCTAAGTTTTTAAAATTAGGTTTATAGCTAGCTGAGACTTATTACTTTTTTTTGTTTTTAAAACAAAATCAGTTACCAAAAATATATTGTTTTTGTTTTTAATAAACATAAATTTAAAAACAGAAAAAAACAAAAACATAAAATTGAAATGATGACCGAATAGAGTCTTGATCTCCATCTTCAATTTTATTGTTTTTGTATTCATATATATATCTATATATATAGTTCATAAATGCTTACTGTTTTATTGTGAAGGAGTAAGAAGAAGACGATGGAGATGTTGCTGAAGGATAAAGGAAATTGACAGATTGGGCATAACCAACATATATACATTCCTTCTTTTTCCTTAGTTGCAGGTATGAACATTCTGAACTCATTTAGCTTCATTTTCTAATGCTTAATTGTGTTATTAATAACAACAATTATCATTATTATTTCCTTTAAATTTAGTTATATGGTTTTATATATTAAATAAATTTGACACAACAAAACATATCTTTTATTAACTCGTCACATATAAATCTACCAACTCTCATCAATTAATTATAACCATATTAATTGACGAGAGTTGGTAAATTTATGGATTCATTCATGAATTTAAGTTATAGGAGTTTAAATGTTTCTTCATGTTGAAGGAAATTGAATAGTAAAATGTGTTCTTAAATCAACAGTGTGGCAATTGCAACTTCGTTTTGGGATCGGACGTGCACGGAAATACAAATGAAACAAAGAGAGATGATTTGTACAAATAGGGTCTACCAAAGGGTTGTGGGATCGCCGTTACGATTTTATAAATAATTCGTCCACCGCCTAAGTTAAGCTCTCTCCGATTCCAGTCGGCCATTGCTCAAATTCTCTCAACTTTCTGTGTTCTTTTTGTTGGTTTATGTTCCTTATCTCTTCCTCATTCCTCGAATGAGCTAAGGTACTTGGTTCTAGCTTGGGTTGTTAAGGATCTTCCCTATTTTATGTATTTGTGAGTTTGGAACCGAATTGTATTTTAGTTGTGGATTCAATTATGATTTTATTGAAACATATATCATGACATCGTACGCTTGTTGATTTCTTGATTACTGCTTGTGATAATTACCAACGACTTGTATAACTAGGTTGTGTGTTTTATTCACGATTGCTTGCGATCAATCCAACCATAGAACTGAGTTGCATGAGTATTTAGTTAGACCCTTGAAAACTAAATACTCAACCTAACTCATCTTAGATCAATTGATATGAAATTGAATTTGCATGCGTCTCATCGATTCAATTAGTCTCCAGCGATGGGTAGAATCATAAAATTGCATTACAAACCTTGATCACAGGGTTTGTAAATATATCTATCTCCTCATCACCTTATTATTCGTAAATATATCCATCTCCTCATCACCTTATTATTCGTCGTTTCATTTTCCTTGTCAACCCTCGTTTCATTTTTACCACTACTTTGCACTTGGATGTTAGAACAAATTGATTCGCTAGCTTTTTAGCTATTAATACACAAGAGGCCATGTAGGTGAACATAAACTACATTTCTTTCAGTTCAAGAGTTGCAACGTGCAAGGTATGACTTATGAGATCGAACCACCCAATATTGGAGAAAAAAACTATTTCTATCTATCTACTGAGCTATGCTCGAATTTGTCCATTTGAACACAACTTTGGAAGTTAGTAAAATAAACTTTTGATTCAATTTTTAAGAAAAAAATTGTAAATAACAACTATAAGAGTAATAATAACGGGTTGAGTTCTTGAAAAATACTCATGAACTCTGTACTTTGGTTCAAAAATATTTCAAAATTTACAATAAAGCTTTTGAAAATAATTAAATTTAAAATAACAATCATGGTTAGTTTTGGATAGAAATCATCAATACTTTATTAAAAAATAATTCAAAAGTTGAAGAATGACTTTAAACTTAAAAGAATACATTTGAACATTCAAAAGTTGCATTGACGCCGTGCAATTCTAAAATTTTTAAAATGTCTTTTCCGTTAATATAGTAGTTTTTTTATATATAAGGACATTCTTACTTTTTTTTTCCTTCTATTTTTCAATTCTTATACTAATTTTCTCCCCCAACCAAATATCACAAAAAACTTCAAGCTAAAGCATGAAAATCTCATATATAACTCCACAAGGTCCCATGATCAATATATTCTTTGAAAACCCCAACATGACATCTTTTTTTTTTTTTAGAAAAAAGAAAAGAATATCAAGTGAAAGGGTGTTTTGAAACAAGGGACAAGATTTTCAACTAAAAATAAAGAAAACGTATTTTTGATCTGCTCGAAGTATTAGCTGACTTAACATAGTACAACCGAATTGATAAATATAACAAAATTTAGATTTAACTTTTAAAGTCTACTAGTGATAGACCATATCGCTGGTAGCAATATATCGACCATAAAGCCTATGACTTATGTTATATACTTAATTATTATCCTTAAAAGTGTGATAAATTTCAATTACCCTTGTTTTTAACAATATTATTGATTTTTTTTATTTTGAAAGTGTTTTAACCCAAAAAAAAATTAGGAGTATTTTCCCTTATTTAACTTAATGATAAAAATTAAACACAAGGGTATAAGAAAAAGAAAACAAATGTGTTCAACGGTTCGATTTTTGGTTGGCGCCATTTCCCCGACTGTCGTCTTCCAAGTTCCAAGTCCCTCACTGAAACCCTAACTCTCACTTATCACCTTCACTAAACGGGATCGTTGAAATTTCGTATCTGCAAGGCAAAGCTCGACCAACCTCTATGCTATGGCGGAATCCGAGCATCGCGCTAAGCGCCCTAGAATTACGAGGTCTGTATCACCTTCACTCAATTGCTGGCACACTGTTAAGATATATCTATTTTTCTTCCATTCCGCTTTGTGTTCGTATGTTTTCTACTGTAGTGTGATAATGGTGTTAGAATAGAACTAGGGTTTTGCTTCCGCAGTTCTGTGGCATGTGCTTGGATGCCGAGAAAGTGCATGGAAAACCGGAAGTTAAGGATTCCGGTATTTTTTTATATTTTTGAGCTTCAATCATATCCAGTTTCATTTATTCACGTGGTCTTGGAGAATGAAATTATGAAAAATCGGCTTCTTGACATATTTCGTGGCCCTCTGTTTCTTGTCATTGCCAAACGAGCCAAAGTTTTCCCTTTTCATATTCCTGCTTGTTTATGGAATTATTTTCTGTAGCCTTCTATTTTTTTGTTTATGCTTAACATTAAATTTATAGAACAGATGAACAGAATAACAGAGGCAAGGAAGAGAAAATCAGAAAGTAGAAATAATCTGTTCAGTGTTGCTCATGATAATTAGCCTGAGCAATGTGCTTGCCATTAGGTACAAGTTACTAAGTGAAAGTAGACATATAAAATAGATAACGAAGGGGGCCATACCCAGCATTTGGCCAAACAACAGAACGTTAAATTCACGTTATTATACTATTTGGAAAAGTGGCTAAATTTAGCAACAAAAAAGGAGAGTAGCTTTTAGCTGAAACAAATGCTGTACATCTTCTATCCAGAAAAAAAAATGCTAAACATTCTGTCTTAGTTAGTTCTTTCGTGTTTGGAGTCCCAATCCGAGTCAAGTGTATACGTGTAAGTCTTTTTTCAGTCTGTTGTTGGATCCCTCTCCCTCTAGGTAGTCTGTTTTTAATGTGGTTTGGAAGACCAAGGTTCCCAAGAAAGTCAGGTTCTTCATCTTGCAAGTTTTGTTTGGTTGGGTTAACACAGTTGATAGGCTTGTTAGGAGGTGAACTTCGCTTGTTGGGCCTTTTTGCTGGATGCTTTGTCGGAAGGCAGTGGAAGATCTTGATCACCTTTTGTGGGATTGCCAGTATGCACGTGCTGTGTGGAGTTTTTTTCTACAAGAGTTCGGTGTTAGCCATATTGGAAATCGAGGCGTTCGTGCGACGATCAAGGAGTTCCTCCTCATTTTGCCCTTCAGAGAGAGGAGGGGTTTTTTTATGGCTCGTTGGGGTGTGTGCTATCTTGTGGGACATTTTGGGAGAGGAATGATCGGGAGTTTCATGATAGGGTAAGGGGTCGTAGTGAGGTTTGGTCTTTGATTAGATTTTATATTTCCCTTTGGGCTCCGGTCTTTTGTAATTATTCCATTTGTGACATTTTACTCAGTTTGTCCCCCTTCTTTTAGTCGGGGTGTTTTTGTGGGTGGGTCTTTTTGTATGCCCTTGTATTCTTTCATTTTTCTCAATGAAAGTTGTTATTTTTATATAAAAAAAAGGTTAATTCTTTTATGTTTATTGTTATTCTCACCAAATATTTTGTTTGTTGTAGTTGGTTAGTTGGTTTGTTGACCCTCATATCCTTTGAAGGTTTAAATCACTAGAGGGGTCTAGGTGTTGGTGTGTGGCTTTCTTTTTTGGGAGGAGCATGGGGACTTGGAACTAGGCTCTTTCATGAACTTCTTAACCTTTATGACGCCTTTATTGTAAAGGATTCCCCTGTATTTGATGTCATTATAAATTTTGTGGGATCTCATCTTACAAAAATCTTTAAATGAAGATTTTTCTAGACGAGATTTAAACAAGTGGAAGATTCTTCTCGAGTGCGCCTCCTGGTCCCCTAGGGTTTGGGTTTGGGGGAAAAAAAAACAAGTGGAAGATTCTTTTGGATGGAATCTTGAAAAATTCAGGGCATTTAGTGTCACAATGGACTCTCCATAACCTAGTGGGCATCCTAAACCTATATATGAATGGGTAGGTTTGGGAAAGGTCAGAACCTCGACAATTTCTTCGCTTTGGACCTTGGCTATGAAGCATTCTAGAGGGAAAGGGGAAGAAAAACAAGTGATGCTTTCATCTTTCACCCATGAACAAATTATTTGAACTACAATTTCCAAAGCTTAGAAATAAGGACACCAATGAAAGTTTAACTCTTAAAGAAGCACTTCATGATGTCATTCTAAATTTGATTGATTTGGTTATTTCCTTATTACATGCACCAGAGGAAGCTTGTAGAGCTTTCTCTCCTAGTTAGAAGGCTAGAAACACCATTTCTCTTTCAATTTCTATGTGTTAAAGCGTGTCTCTAGCTATCCTTAGCCACTCGAACATGTTGTTATCTTTAGGTATTTTCTCCACTCATTGTTTTTATGTTTTCTGTTTTGGATCTTCCAATTCATTTTGGGTGAGATTGAGATTTCCACTAGCAATCTTCCATCATTCTTTTTAGCAAACTGTGTCCTTTTTATATAAAGTTACGCTTGAGGGAAAGGGGTAAGATTATAAAGGTTAGTCTAAATAACTTAATTTAACTAAGACATAATTTAGCTAAACTGACCATTAGAAAAAACAAAGAATATGAGTTGAGATAATCACAAAGAGTTCTGGAGTTTTATGCATCATGATCCAAATGGTTGTACAAGAAAAAAAAAACCCACTACTGCGCTGCTGTATGACTTCCATCTTTTCAAGTAAGGATCTTGGTTGAGAACAAATCTTGGAGTAGATTTGATAAGCTGGCCCACTCACTAGCCTCTAGGTCCTTAAGATTTCTTCCAAAATCAGTTTTCCGCCTTTAAATCTCCTCAGACCAACATTTCTCAACAAAGAAGTTACTTTAATTTACAACTCTGCATTCTTTAAGAGTTTCCAAGCCTATTAGAAGGACCAAGTGCCTCTTATTGAAGTTTCCGACATTGAGGTGTCCTTAGGTTCAAGAGCAAATTATTTTAAAAATGTTGAAACTAGATTAGCACGAGAGGGAAAACTCATATTAAATGTTTAGTTTATATCTTCTTTACTGTGTGCCATTCTTATAGGTGATAACCAATAATTGTGAAATTGGAAATTTCACTCAATTAACGTTGCAGTTTTATTTATTTTCATTTTTCTTATGTAGATTTAGGGTTGAAATGTATGTGCAATTTTTATATTACTTTGTTTTACATCATACTGAATATTTTACCCTTTCTTGTTCTTCAGGGGAGAAGATGATTATATGCCTGGAAGTATAATTGAGATTGAGCTTCATAACTTTATGACCTTTAACCACCTGAAATGTAAACCAGGATCGCGTCTAAACCTTGTAATTGGGCCTAACGGATCTGGTAAAAGCTCTATTGTATGTGCTATTGCCCTTGGCCTTGGTGGTGAGCCTCAGGTTGGTTAAATGTTGGTTAATATGCCTGATACTCTCCCGGAGTAATTCCTTTTTCTAGCTTGTTTTCTTGTATAGATTGGTTGGAACCTTTCTTTTGCAGCTCCTTGGAAGGGCAACCAGTGTTGGAGCATATGTGAAGCGTGGGGAGGAGTCTGGTTATGTTAGAATAACCTTGAGAGGGAATACTAAAGAGGAAAAGATTACAATTACGCGTAAAATGGACACACACAACAAATCTGAGTGGTTGTTCAATGGTGAGATATCTTGTATATGGTCCATATCCTCAAGTCTTCGACCTTTCTAACTGATAAGTTCGTTACTAATTTGATTTTATGAGCCTAGATAGTTGCGAGTCTAGAAATATCATTATATGGTAAGCTTAGGTGGGCTTCTGCTACGGCAGGAAACACGGTGTTCTTTTTTCTATGAACATGTCATGCTTCTGAGTCTTTTATCCATTTATTTCCCTGTATAAAAATATCTTTATAAAAAGGAGCACGAGTTAAAAGTCTTTTCCTTGCATTGAAAATCCCTTACATTTTCTGCTCAGTGTTTTGCATGATATGTGGCCCCCATCACACATTGCGTAATACTTAATTGTTCTGTTTCACAAGCGTTTCTAGAAATATAGTTTTCTCTCATGTGGAAGTTTTTCTTTTACACACACTCTTCCACGAGGCAGTTGTCTAAGGAAGAAACTATATCTCTTTGAAAAGTTCACTTTTTATTCCTTTCTTGAAGGGGTTAGTCAAGTTGTTTTTATGTAAAAAAATGTTGTTCTTACTTGTACTTGACCATCTTCAGGAAAAGTTGTGCCGAAAAAAGATGTAGCTGGAATCATTCAAAGGTTTAATATTCAAGTTAATAATTTAACTCAAGTGAGTAAAATTTGGCCAACTTTTATTTGAGATATGCGTGTATAATTCCTGTGAATTAATTTAATCTGTTCTGATTTATTTTTCCCGTTCTCTTGTGGGAGAGGGGTTCAGTTTTTACCTCAGGACAGGGTTTGTGAGTTTGCCAAATTAACTCCTGTGCAACTTTTAGAAGAGACTGAAAAGGCAGTTGGTGACCCTCAACTTCCTACCTTACATCGTGCACTTGTTGATAAAAGCCATGGCATAAAAAGTATAGAAAGAGTAAGTTTGGAATAACTTTTGTACAGTTTTTGGGCCTTGTCTCATGTTGGTTCCTAATCCTTTTTGTCTGCTTTTGTTTTACAAAATCTTTTTTGTTCTTCGTTCCATATGATATTTTTATTATGACTTTTAAATTAAAGAGAAGGAGAGAGAATAGAAGAACCTTTGATTATCCTTTTTTTTTCCTTCTTTTTTTCTTATTAGAAACAAGAAGCAAAACCTTCATGTATCTTTTTGCAACTTGCTTTGGCTTTAGGCTGTTGAGAAAAATGGCGACACCCTAGATCAGTTGAAGGCATTAAATGTTGAGCAAGAGAAAGATGTTGAGCGTGTTCGTCAAAGAGATGAACTTTTAAAAAAGGTTTAGATCTTTTCTCCATTAACTTTTACCTTTTATGTTTGTGCTTCCATAACTGATGACCATAGATATCTGTGTGCTGACTGCTGTCATTTGTAGGTTGAGTCCATGAAAAAGAAACTGCCATGGCTAAAGTATGACATGAAAAAGGCTGAATACTTGGAAGTAAAGGAAAAAGAAAAGGAGGCCAAAAAGAAGTTAGATGAAGCTGCTAACACTTTGAAGGATCTAAAGGAGCCAATTGAGTATGATCACTTGGTTTAGCTATTTCGATAATCCTTTTTTTCTTATAAGATAAGAGTTTGGGGTAGCCATTGAAAAATCTAACTATTAATCTACAATTTTATTTTTAGTCCATGTTACTTTAGTTTTTGCAAATGTTTTGGTTTTGCTTCAAATGGGGGTAGATTTCTTGTCAAATTATTGCATCTTTGCCATTTGCTTTTACCATAGGATTAAGTTATTTTTATGAAATAAAAGATTTTGTTGTGGATTAGATCACTTCTTTTATGTTGGATAGGTATAAGCACTTAGAGGTGATTATTTTATAAGAAACGCATGAGATACCTGTGACTATTAGGAATAATAATACATGCGACTATAATTGACTACTTTAAATCATTCTTAGGAATTATACTACATGTGATTATTATTCCCAAGAAAATCAAGTTCTTTGTTTGGCAAGTCTTACTTGGCCGTTTGAACACCTTGGATCGGCTTACTAGGTTGTCGCCTTTGTTATGGGACCTTATTGTTGTATTCTTTTTTCGAAACGCAGAAGAAGACCTAATCACCTTCTATGGAGTTGTGAGGTCTTGAGTTATGCTTGGAACCATATCTTTTAGGAATTTGGTTTTGTCCATGCTCATTAATGACTTGATAAGGAGTTTCTCCTCAATCCATCTTTGTTTGGGAAGGGGTGTTTTTTGTGGCTCGCTAGAGTCTGTGCTCTATAATTGGATATTTTGGGGAGAGAAACAAGGTGTTTAGGGTGTTAAAAGGGATACTAACGATCTCTGGTTTTTGGTTAAGTTTCATGTTTCTCTTTGGGCTTCTTCATTCTTGTAAACCTTTTCGTAATTATTCACCAGGCAACATTATTCCTAACTAGAGTCCATATTTTGAAGAGGTTTTGTGTGGGCTAATTTTTTTTGTATATCCTTATATTCTTTCATTCTTTCTCCAGGAAAGGAATTATTTCTATAATAAAATTAAATAAAGAAGAAAAGGAGATATATTAATGGAGCAAAGTCATACGAAAAGGGAGATCTTAGACTCTTTATTTCATCAACGAAAAGTTTTTCTCTTGTTCAAGAAAAAAAAGTTGTGTAAGGGACAAGAGTGTAGAGGAGCATTAACATCCTCATTTGATTAGTATAGAGGTGGTACCAAGACTAGTCCACCTTGGAGGGTTGGGCACAGGCAATCTTAGACTTCACAACACAATGAGGTTTTTTTTTGGTAAATGGTCGTGGTATTTTTTCCATTTGAACCAAACGCTTTGTGGCATGGCATTATTGCGAGTAAGTATGATTCTCAACTTTTGTGCTCTTCTACTTTTTCTGGCCTTATTTTTAAACCACCTACCAGAAAGAGCTTCAACCAGTCCTTGGTATGCATAGGGATGCAACAACAGAGCAAGCCCCACAGATTTCTAAATAAAACACCATCTTTCTGCTGAAAACTCTTAAAGGTTGTAAAGAGGGAGACCTACTGATTGGAGAATCTCCTTTTGGGAGCTTCTCATGAGTATTCATACAACGATACTTCTATGGGGAAGAGAGTAGGAAAGATTTTACCTTTTTTTGAGAATCTTGCCTTTCCAGATTTGTGTTAACACCACAAATTTAGGGGGTGGTAGAATGAGATATAGAAATGTTACTTTGTTATTTCAATCATCCTCTATGCTAGTAGTTTATTTTTCAATTGGCTATTTCAGGAAACAAAAAATGGAGAAGGCAAAGTTGGATGCTAAAACTAAAAAGTATAGCACTCTTATTAATGATAATCACAAGAAAAGGATGAAACTTCAGGAAACGGAGAACCGTTTGGTATGTTAAAGTTTGTGGCTTTTTGAATCTCTCCTATTTGGGTTTTTCAAACATGTTTGCATTGGTGGTAGGGGGTGCAAGTGCAAGGAAAATTGAAAGAAATGGAAGACTTGAGGAAACAAGAAGAATCTCGTCAACAGAGAATCTTACGAGCTAAAGAGGAACTTGAAGCTGCTGAGTTTGAACTTCAGAATTTGCCTGCTTATGAACATCCCAAGGATGAGATTGTAAGCTACATTTGTATATTTGTTTCTTTCCAATTGTAGTTTGTTAATAAAAAGTTTGCTTGTTTTTCATAACAATTTAAAAAGTTTGTTGTGCAAAAGCAAACCTATTGAATGCAATTTTAAAGTTCTGATTTTTTGTTAATTATCATAAGGTAATTAAAGCCTTTTTTGCATTGTATCTGTTTTTTTTTTTTTTCAACAAGAATTTTGTTTCATTGATTTATGAAAAGATAATCGTTCAAGGATACAAGTTCCCAAAAGGGAACAAAAAAGAAGCATAGGCCAAAACAAACCAGAATAGTAAACTTCAAAATAACTTTTATATGGTTATAAAGTCCTTAGATTTCTCTGTTACTTTAATCATATTTCACCAGGAACGGTTGCGTGCTCAAATTTTGGAGTTGGAAGTTTCTGCAAGTCAGAAGAGACTTATGAAGTCAGAGATTGAGAAAAATATTTCCCAAAAAAGAAATTCTTTGAGGCAATGCTTGGATAGGTACATATCAGAATGTATTATCAGTTGTCCATTCAGCTCTCTTTGGTTATTTATCATCTTACAGCTAAGTACCTCTTTCAGGTTAAAGGATATGGAGAATACTAATACAAAACTACTACAGGCATTGAAAAATTCTGGAACAGAGAAGATTTTTGAAGCTTATCACTGGCTTCAAGAACATCGCCATGAGTTCAAGAAGGAGGTGTATGGTCCAGTGTTGCTAGAGGTTCATATGTTAATATATAGAATTTTTTTATAATAGTAATAATTAATATTATTATTATTATTATTCTTTTTTTTTTTTTTTACTTACTACTTGATGCCTTTCCCCTGTCATTTCTGTTCTGCATGCAATCTTAGGTTAACGTGTCAAATCGGACTCATGCTGACTACTTAGAAGGTCATATTCCATCCTATATCTGGAAGGTACTTATTGTGTTTATTAATACTTGGTCCTTGGTGAGGTTTCATGTTTCTCTTTGGACTTCAGTTTCGAAGACTTTTTATAAGTATTCACTAGGCAATATCTTACTAAGTTGGAAACCCTTTCTTTTGTGCTGTTTGTTTCTGTCTTTTGTATGCTCTTGTATTCTTCATATTTTTTCTCAATGAAAGAGTTGTTTCTCTATATATGTAATTGGGTTTATTAATGTTATTATCGTTACTGATGGGTACCAAACTTTTCCTTGAACTATTAAAATATATCAATCAGTAATAGACAGTAAACATAGATGTCTGTTAGTATCTACTATCTATTAAAATATATCAATCAACTCACTTAAAGCTGAGGGGTTTATAGAAAATTACTCTGACATTATGGTAACAAAACTATCTGATTTTTCTTAATCGTGGTGGCAATTGCTTGATTTACAGTCCTTCATAACCCAAGATTCTGATGATCGCGACATTATGGTAAAAAACTTGGGCTCATTTGGTGTTCCTGTCTTAAACTATGTGGGAGGTGAAAGGCGCACAAATCAGCATTTTGAGT
>JBBPDJ010000001.1:14520062-14534832 GCA_037974625.1 Cucumis cinereus | reverse complement strand
GCTGCAAATTTTAACATTCAGAGGTTCCATTGTGTAATTGAAATTAAGGTGAAGTCTCACATTTTGAATCTTTTTATATTTGTATTTATATCTTTCTCATCATTGTTTGGAGTTGGCATCCAAGTGTTCAAAGAATCAAATTTGTTCATGAAAGCAGTTATATGTATATTTAAACTTGTTTTTGCATTGACAGCATTTGCTTCTTGAAGCCGTTTCCTATAGACAGAGCTTGACTAAAAACCATATGTCTTCCATTGAAATTGAAGCAAAGGTAATTTGGAGGGTGTTGTTGAAATTATATTTGATTACGACAAAGCATGCTAGGAATTCCAAGTGATTTTCTGTCTACATTTCACTTTTTGCTTTTTTAATGAGATTCTATCGACACTCCAAAGTGTCCCATTTCCAGATTTATTTTGTTCTTCTGGATTGTTTTTATTGCTTCCCTAATATCTACAGTTTGTGATGATTATATCTTTAGATCAGAGAATTGGAGGTTGATCTAAAGCAGCATGAAAAGGTTGCACTGCAAGCGTCAGTGCAGTTCGAGTACAGTGAGTTATGCCCAAGTTTCTGCTACTTTCTTTCAGCCTGTTATAATATCTAAAAGATTCATAAAAATGGTCTTTTGGACGAATCTATATATAAACTGCATGTATTCTGATTATCATACTATATGTGGTACACATTACTTGTTGGCAATGCATGAAATAGCTTCAACATTAGAACGGTTTTCTATTAAAAAAGAATCATATAAGAAATGGTTTTATCTTCAATCTTTCATTGAAGTTGCTTTGCCTTTTCTTTTGGTTTTTTTCAAACTATTTGTTGCTTTACTGTTTCATTTGGTTCTTTTCAAATGCACGAAACATTTAGCACATAATTTTGCCTCTTTTTTTGTCTGTCTTCATTCGCTGATCCTTATTTTTGTTAATTGCTAATCCTTTTTCCAGGCAAGAAGGAAGTTGAGGACTATCGACAGCAACTTTCAGCTGCCAAGAAGTATGCAGAATCTATTGTTGTGATCACGCCTGAACTTGAGAAGGAATTTCTGGAGGTTTTCCCGATTTATTATTAGTTGAAACATAATTGTTCTTTGGCTTGGAGTGGTTTGGGTGCTAACTGATGAGCCATGGTTTATTGCAGCCAAATTTGTGCTGTAATAGATAACTTGAGCTTTTTACTAATTCTATATGCGTATAGTTTTATATATTTATGGTCTTTTTCAATTGTAGTTAGATTGTCTGTGAAGATATGGAATGAACAAAAGAAACAGAACCGTAAAAGTTATTAAAAAAAAAAATGTAAAAGGAATATTTCTCATTGGGCTTCAGGGACAAGACCTTACAAAGCTGTTTGATGTAGTTTGGCGCTCTTTTGTGGGCTTTATTCATTTGCACCCATGTGTTGTGTCATTTTTTTCTCGGTGTAAGCTCTGTTATTCATAAATTAAATCAATTAATTAATAAAGAAAAAGAAGTGACAAGGAATTGTGCATCACATTGTGTTCCAGAATGATGTAGTTCTTGCTACACATTAAGATTTTGATAATATCCTTGAACACTCATCTTATTCCAGGCGAGCAATGTTGATCTGACAAGTGGTTGCCAGCTGGATAGTAGGGCAGGCTTGGATTAAAAACTTCTATACTTCTAATCTTTGGCTAGAATCCCCTAGAACTCCTGTATACCATTAATGGTTTTCAAGCTTCTTTCACCGAGACAATCCAGATTCTTCAAAGAAATGGAATACGTCCTTTCCGAATAAATAATTAATACCACACGATTCATCACTTTTTTCAAAGAAGTTTGAAGGTTGTCTCACCTTGGAAGAATGAAGCTGACTTTCAAAACTATCGATCCTCACCCTTTGCACGCTTTCAAGTAAATGTTAATAATCGTTGTCTATCAAGTCTTTGGATTGACCTAGGCTCCTCAAACCTTTTTTCCTTCCATTTCCTCTATTGCAAACTCAGAACTGTGCAAGATTGTTGGAATGGGGCTAGGCTTTCTCGATTAGTTTGTACTGAAAACATTATCTTGAAAAAGAAAATTTCCTTCCATTTCCTCTATTGCGAATTCAGAACTATAGCCTTACTTGATTAGTTTGTACTAAAAACATTATCTTGAAAATGATCTATTTCATATTTTGCATAGATGCCTACTACAGTTGAGGAATTGGAGGCCGCTATTCAAGATAATATCTCTCAAGCTAATTCTATTCTATTCTTAAACCATAACGTGCTTGAGGAATATGAACATCGTCAGCGTCAGGTAAGGTTATGCATCTGATTATCAATCTTTTGTTGCTTATGCATGTTTGGTATGTTTATGCTGTTATATTACAGATAAACGCCATTGCACGGAAACTAGAGGCTGATAAACATGAACTAAGGAAGTGTATGGCTGAAGTTGATGAGCTGAAGGTAATCTATTAATCATTTCACTTTGTAGCCAAGTACATGCATGTATGTTTGGACTACATGTTTTCTTCCGTTCAACCTAGTTTAAACGAACAAATGTACTGGTTCCATTTTTTAACTTATTGTACATCTTGCCATAGGACCTCTTTTTCTTCTTTCTGTTTGAGCAGTGCACTTAAGGAATCACTAAGCATCCAAAAGGAGGATGTGTTAGTGTGTGCTTTTCTGGGGCTATTACTTCCTATGGTCATATTAATTATTACATTTCTAGCACATTTGGTTTAGCAAGCAACGTGGCTTCTTTCAAGAGTTTGATTTTGCGCTCCCTCGTCAGATGGATGTTTTGTTGGACAATCGGAGAGTTCCTCCTCCATAAAGAGAATTGTCATTTTCTTTGGTTTGTTGGGGGAAGATAAACAATAGAGTGTTTTTGGTGTGGAGAGATAGTCTAGTGAGGTTTGGTCTTTGGTGAGGTTTCATGTTTCTTTGTATGGGCTTTGGTTTTGAGGACTTTTGATAACTATTTTTTTTTTTTTCTGATATTCGTGAGTGTCCGAGCCAGCTTACGCGCACCTCGACTAATCTCATAGGACAACCCGCCTAACCCTACAACATTTTGGTTCAAGGAAACTCGTAGGAAATTAATTCCTAGGTAGGTGGCCACCATGGATTGAACCCATGACCTCTTAGTTAGTTATTGACCTTTTTACCACTAGGCCAACACATGATGGTTAGGACTTTTGATAACTATTCCCCCGACAATATCTTACTTAATTGAAAATCCTTTCTCTAGGGGTTTTTTATGGGCTTGGCTTTTTTGTGCACCCTTATACTCTTTCAATTTTTTTTTTCCTTAATGAAAGGGGTTGTTTCCTATCCTAAAAAAAAGGCAACCTTTGATGATTTGTATTTCCTGTTGCTTTTTAATCCTCGTCTTCTGTAAGTTGAATTTTGATCAGTCTTGTACTCCCTTTATGTTCTAGTAAGTTCTATATTTTTGTAAGTTCTTTGTTTTGCTTCCACTCTTGTACTTTAAGCCATTATTTCAATGAAAAGTTTTGTTTCTAGTTTTTCAAACAAAGAAAAAAAAAACATTTAAGAATTATCATGGTACTAATACAAAATATTATTTGCAGGGAAATTGGCTCCCAACATTAAGAAAACTTGTTTCGCAGATAAATGAAACTTTTAGTCGCAATTTTCAAGAGATGGCTGTTGCTGGAGAAGTGTTATTGGGTACTGAATTTTTGTGGTCTGAAAATTTACTTCCTGGGAGGTTTCTTTTTTCCTTGTCCTTAATTTCCTTGCGATGGGTTTTTTCTCTTAGATGAGCATGATATGGACTTTGATCAATTTGGAATACTTATTAAAGTGAAGTTCAGGTGAGCATAGCTTTTGACACCCACTTTAAGATCTAAATATATGTATTTCTTGTGCTCGAATACTGTTTTTGGTCAAACGTGTTGAATTCTAGAGAATTATAGAGAATGCCATCTCACCGGCATGGTTCATTAAGATATATTTTCAAATGATTGTTACCTCTGGAATACTAACCAAGACAATTCACTTTTTATCCTTATTGAATGATTTTCAAGAATTGGTGGTATAACTTTTCACTTCATTGCTAGTTTCAGGCATGCCTCAATCTGACTACCTGAAAATTCGTTCTTTTGTCTAGTATTCCAATACATAAGAACTTCCAAATTATTGGATGTCATTATCCACCCAGTCTCACCTAAAAAAAGCATCTTATTCCAAATGTTTGACTTGTCCTATCAAAAGCGGCAAGAGCTAAAATAATAGAAAAGAAATGTATCCAATCCTGATTCCTGAAGAGTAGAAAATAAAGGAAAATTTTCTCACATTTTGGACAAGAGTGCCCCCCGGGATGTCCGAAGTGATACAGACTTGTGTTTAGGTTTAATTAAATGGCACTATACTCAATTCGTCTTAGGAAAAGTCGCTGGCTTCATTGTTGGACATTCCGGGGGTTTAGGGTTCAGGTTTAATTAAATGGCACTAGACTCAATGCGCTAAGGAATAGTCACCGACTTCGTTGCTTGGAGTTGTATACTAAAATCAAGTATTTTGTGCATTTATGTCTTTTCAGTTAATTGCTCAATTCCTCTTTTCAGTCTATATATTTATGATAATACTATTCTTATAAAAAAATATATATATTTATGATAATACTATTGCTATATTTATTTTTTTCCATTTCTTTGAAATGTTATTAACAGACAATCAGGTCAGCTTCAGGTTCTCAGTGCACATCATCAATCTGGAGGGGTATTACAGCTCATCGCAGTCTTCTTTTCTTGATTGCAACTAGGTTGCTGTTTTACAATGATTTTGATCTTTTACTTGCTAGGAACGCTCGGTGTCGACAATTCTGTATCTTGTTTCCCTTCAAGACCTTACCAACTGCCCATTTAGAGTAGTTGACGAGATAAACCAAGGTAAGTAGCCATACAAACATCGTCTACTGGCACACACAAGTTATGTAAAATAATTGTGCCTATTGCCTTTTGGTAGGAATGGATCCCATAAATGAACGGAAGATGTTCCAGCAATTGGTGAGAGCTGCCAGCCAAACCAATACACCGCAGTGAGCATCAAGTACTCTTTAACTTGTCGTCATGGTTTTTTAGATTCTGGTTGAGCAGGCCGTGTGTTGACAGTTAGTTCTTCCCCTAGTATAGTGTCAAAATATGGCAGGATAGGTTTTCTCAATATAGGATAAGTTCTTTTGACTGATTAAAGATATTTTAAAAACTAGGTTAAAATACCATTTTGGTCCCTAGGCAGTGAAGTTTGTTTAATTTTAATTCATGTACTTTCAATAGATTTTAAAACAATTAATTCCTTCAAGATTAATTTTTACCGAACTTGGTTAAATAATAATCATAATTTTCGTGCCAGGAAATATAATATGTGAATATGCTTTCAAAATTTATAATAAAAATGTTAATAGATAACAAAAAAAAATTAACTCAACAATAAATTAGTAGTGAGGACAAGATATTAGATTTATTATAATTGGGGTTTAAAATTAGACAATTGAACGTATAGGGATTAAAAAACTAAACAAATTTCTAAGTATCGAGACCAAAATAATATTTTAACCTAAAAACTATTATGTTTGATAATCCATCTAGGGTTTTTCTCTAGTTTTATCTTAACTATTAGTATTATGTTTGACTATATGGAAGATTTTATTTACTTAAAAAAAGTCTCTACATGTTGCTGTCTAGGTTCCCTTGTTTGTGTATTTGCTTCTAGGTTCATCTCTCTCGCTACGTTTTTGTATATTAGATTTGTAATTTTTTTATTATCTCTCTTTCTCAATGACCTTTCTTCGAACTTTTAATCACTAGACGTTGCCTCATGCTTGAGTTTGCTAGTTTTGTAGATAAATCTCATCTGAATGTGGATTAAGTTGGATCTATGGTCCTCCGAAATATATGCAATGAACCAAACATTATAGCTTTAATTATAATGTTTTTCAGGTGTTTCCTACTTACTCCAAAGTTACTTCCAGAACTGGAATATAGCGAGGCCTGTAGTATACTGAATATAATGAATGGTCCTTGGATTGAGCAGCCCTCGAGAGGTTTTCTTCTCTTCCCTTCGTGTTGTTTCTCGAGTAATGTCGCGATCAACTACCCACTTTGTAAAATTTGTGTACTACAGCATGGAGCAATGGAGATAGCTGGGGAACGTTGATGAACTATGTAGGAGAAAGCCGATGTTGATTGTCAATTAGCGGATTTCTGGTTGAAGAAGGCGATGTTCAATTAGAGTCCATTCTTTGAAGGTTGCCATGTTCTCACATCAAATGGCTGCTAGTCCTTAAACGATTGTGATTCAATTGTGCTTTCATTTTGTATAGTTGAACCATGTCTTCATAAATTCTTTTGTAAAGGTTTTTATCATATTATTTTTCTGTCGTATTATTGATGAATTAACTTGAAAGTTTCCTCCATGTTCAACCCTTTATATTTCATTACAAATTGTCCAAGAACAATCATTCACCATATGTTTCACCAGTAAAAAGTTAAAACAAACTAAAATTTGAGAAATAACCAATAGTCAGATGAGGTGAAAATGATTGATACTGATAACCACAACAAAACTGAGCTACTTTGAATCAGTTTCAATTACAAATGAATATGCATGCAGTTTTCAAGTTTCAACTACTCTTCAATTCAAGATAATCATCAAGCTCTATTCTTTCTTCAGGCACATAGCAACTTAAATACTAAACCAAATCTTTGGCTGCTGAAGACGACTCGAAAGGTGCACTCACGAGGGCCGAGATCAAACAAATTGAAGAAGGCATTTACAAGTGTAGAGTTAAATTCTTCAAGCATTTGATGATGGGATCTTGTAATCAAGCATTTCCCTAATGTTTAATCGAATTGAAGGTCCCATCGATGAGCATATATGCGCACTCTTCCAGTATACTCCTTTAGCACCTGTTGGCTTGTTTACTTCTATTGATTTCTGTGAGATTGATGTGAATGAATCATTATGGTTGAAAATTTTAAGATACCAATGGAGTTTTTTAGAATTTGAATTAGTAAAGAACATACTATTGCAGCAAGCAAGTTCACAAGAAGGTCGTCTTCAGAAAAGTCTGCCTTTCCAAAAGGTAAGTGAACAATCCCGGTTTTATCAGCTCTGTATTCAACCTTTCCCTGCTTGAACTCTGCTATAGCCTGAAACAGGACAGCTCTTACCAATCTATGTCTCAAGAAAAACCTTCTCCTTAGCTAATATAATATGTTCAATTTTATTGTCAAATTGTGATGGATACAAATGTAGATGGTTCTTATCTAAACCTGAGGTATATTTGTTGTAACTGTGCCAGCTTTTGGATTCGGCATCAGTCCTCGAGGTCCAAGAAGTTTCCCGAGACTTGCAACCTGGTACAAACAGAGAGGACCGGGTTAACAGATTAATTGTTTCTTTATTTATAGTTGCCACAAGTAACTAAATTATCTCAAGGTCAGCACCAACTCCAAAAGTGGACACCGAACCAAATGCATTATGAGTTAAGATTCTGTAGGGTTTATTCAACTTGGTCTCCTTTAATCTGTGGCACAAACACAATACCGTATCTTCTTAATTCTGGTCATAGATGGTGCGAAAAGTATCCAAAAAAACTTTCTTACAACTTACAAGCATGAAAGAAAAAATTATTAGTATTGCATACAAGAAAATCTGAATCGTATTTGGTACTCAATTTCAAAGTACATGTGAAAACTACTTCATTGCTATGGACAATGTTGTTAGAAATACAAATACTTATACTTTCGGAAACTCACCACAATATATAGCAGGAAAAAGATTTAAGAACCATACCTTAGGCATCATATCTGGTGAAGCAATCAACTTATCAAATTCCATGAAACCTCCTTTGATCTGTTCTATCAAATCCTCACCTCCAACCAAATCTGCTCCTGCATTTTTAGCTTCGTCGAATTTTTCACCTACATGATTTAGAAAGCAATGAGATTATATGAAATGAGTGAAAGAAAATGAAAACTGAAGAAGAAAAAGGCGTCATGAGAAGAGATATAATGCAGATACAAACTGCATTTTTGAAAAAGCAGCACGGCAATATGGCCAATATAAGCTGAATCTCAAAATATATAGTTGACTAGAGAGATGGGAACAGATGAGAGAATCCACATGACCACACCTAAAAGAAGAAATAAATAACAAAATTTGTGTGTGTGTGTGTGAATAAGAGAGTTAATTAAAAAGCCATATCCTAGCGTTCATCTCATTCTCTTCACTCAAATTATTGCGAAACTGATTTTAAAGGGGGGAAACCAACTTATCAGTACTAACCGATGACTGCAAAGCTATATGAAAATTAAATAAATATTTTCATTTTCCAGATACCATGTATCACACATGTCACACTGGTTACAAGAAGGATATTCGCTCATCAATAGTAGAGGGAAATTCATATAAATAACGCCATGATTGTTTAAGCAATCTCACTAAGACAAACCTCCCTTTCAAATAGAGGATTCTCACCCACATACTATCTAATTCACAAACACTTCAAGACAATAATACCTGCTAATTTTTTTATTTTTTTATTTTTGGGTAGAAACCGAGCTTCCATTGAGACCTGTTAAAGTTCATGTAACTAGTTGCATCATGTGTTAATATCCATTTCACGATGCTCTCTCATTGAAAGAAATGGAACCAGAACTCAGAAAATTAGTTACCTCTACCATTGAATCCTAACCAATGAAAATATCATTTAAGTCAAATGTAGTGATTACCTTGAGTAAGAACAGCTACCTTAACTGTCTTTCCAGTTCCCTTGGGCAAATTTACCTTTGAAAAGAGTGAGATTGAAGATTTAGGACGTACTTATAGTAGAATCAAGTAGTAGGTTGGACTTTTGTTGACGATCACACGTTGAAAGAATCAAGGGACCTCACAATCTTTACAAGATACATGGGCTACCCTCTCAATGTCATTTATTTTGAGATGGAATCCATATTTTCTTATAATTTTTAACTTTATTTGTCAATTATCATGCAATTACCAAGAAAACTTACAGTTGCTCTCAGCTGTTGATCATTATATTTGGGATCAATGTTTAATCGGAAGTGGGCTTCAGCAGTTTCCAAGAATTTTGTGCTAGACGTTTGTTTCAACAAAGATATTGCTGTTTTCAGGTCGTACTCCATTTTAGTTTCCCTCAGTTTTTGAATTTCCAGGAACCTCTTTGATCGGGTCTGCACAGTTTCATGTCAAAGTTGATTCAATAGTAATAAGGGAATGGGGAAAATACATATTTTAAGGGAACACAGCTTACAATATGAACTACAAGTAATGAACATATCCTTTTTGGACCTCTCTCGTAATCTATGGTCTGGTTCAGAGTAGAACTCAAAAGAAAATATGGATAACAACTAACTGCAAGGGCTGATGTTACAAAGGAAGATAGAAAGCAAAGAAACAGAACTAAACCGCCCGATTGCTAGAGTTTGCCAAGTCAACTAATGAAGCCATTGATCAAAAATAGACATGATAGGAACTATAAATCCTAGAAGATAATGAAGATAGAATGAGAACAAACGATTCAAGAAAAATTTAACTAGATGTTGAATAAAAATTAAGTGAATTACAGAAATTAAACAAACATATACATAAGCATCATGGTAAGATGGTAATAGTTGAAGGGAAATAACCAATGAACACAAGAATAACAAACTAGGGACGCATGTACAAAAGTTTTTACTGGAACGACAAAGCTAACCAGCCGGACGGTGCATTAATGGAATCTAGATTTCCCCCAACAAGAAGTACCCTTCCATCTACATGAATCATTTCACATTGAAACAATTGATCACTTGAGACATCATAGCTGGCCCTTTAGGATGCATGCTTCTGGGCCTCACTCAAAATGATTAGCCAAACCAACACTAAAAACCAGTCTAATTTGTGGAGGACAAAAAATAAAAGTAGACACAGGAAAACAGAAGGAAAAGTCCTAAGACAGGCAACAGTGTCTAAAATCAAAACCCCGGAAGTCAGAGCTGCAACAACAAAACAAAATCTAAAAAGAAGTAAATCCCACCAATCAAACTCTAAAACCATATCCAAAATGGTAAACAACTAGATTGAAAACAGGGCAATACAAGAACTTAGGCTCAAGCTTACTCTATCCCTTTTGAGAGGCAATGCAGCCTTTCCCTTCTTAACCTTGGGCAGAACTGAAGTAGCTGTTCCACCATTTCCCTCTTCTCCATTCTCTTCCACAACCTCAGCCACCTCAATTTCCGCAGCTAAAGCAGCCACAATCAAATGATCCCTAGATTGTCTCCCAAATTTAAGGTCGACCCAATTGATTGATCTCCCTCCCCTGCGCTGCAGAATTAAGGGGTGGCATAAAGAGAAGATATTGGCGGTGGAAGAGGCAGCAATGGGTCTGAAGGAGAGAAGGGAAGAAGGGTCTTGAGGGTGTACAGATGAAGTGTGGACCATGGTAAAGGAGGAGTGTACAGTGGGATTACAAGTGGCCATTGCCATGAAGGAAGGAAGAACTTAATCTGTCAATCGAAGAGGAAGAAGAAGAAGAAGAAGTTTCTGGCAGTCTATCAACATAAAAATGGAAGAGATAAGAGAGGTTCCAGCGATGGTAGAGTTTATTGAACAGTCATTTTGGGGTTTAGAAAGAAAAAACAAAAACAAAATTAAAGTGAAAAATAAAAAGTGGTGAAATTTGTGGGAACTTCAACTTCCCTACTTTCCTTTTCACTCTAATAAAAATAAATAAATAAATAAATATAAATTATTAATACCAATTCTTCAATGCTTAGTATAGGAATGCTATAACTTTTTAAATAACTAAAATTTTAATGATTTATTAGACATTTTTTAAAAAAATTTTAGAGATAAAATAGATACAAATTCGAAAGTTAACAAACAAAACTAACAATTTATCACTGTAATTTTAGTTTTTATAATATTTTTTTAAAAGTTTATATAAATAAAAAAAAATAGTTTCATTTAATAATCAGGTAATTATTTGATTTTTTGAATCTTAGGTTTTAAAAATTAAGTCTACAAACTCATTCTAAAAAGATAAGGTTTTTAAGTTTTAGAATTTAGTTAAGAATTAAACTGTTTTCAAAACCACTACAAGAAATTGAGAGATATGCATGATTTAAAAAACCCTAAACCCTAAATCACACTGATCTTAGTTTTGGTTTTTTAAAACATGTTTTTGGCTTTTAATTTTTTAAAAAACAAAAGTTATAGATGTTTAATTAGTGTTTTTTCTTTTTTACAAAAACTAAAAATATGTTTGAACTCCCGAATGTGTTTGGAGACAAACAAATATCTAAATCGCAAGACCATTAGAGAGATATTAGATATGACAACCATAATCAATACTAAACTTTGGAATTTAAAAAACGAAAATACGTTTTGGAAAACATTTTTTTATTAAATAACATGAAATTCTATTTCAAACTCAATTGAGCAAGGTCTTTTGATTTTTGGAATTTTTAATAATTTTTTTAAAAATAATATCATTTTTAAATACCAAGACCTTTTGGAATTTCCAATAATTTTTTTTAAAAAAATTAACAGTTTTAAATTGAAAAAATAGAAAATGTTCAATGTTAAATTGAAAAAAAAAACGATAAATATTATTTTGGGAAGAGAGCATTTAAAAGAAAGAAGCGAAGGTTTTTCTCATAAACCCTAATCCTACTTTGGAGAAGAATTTGGGAGGAAGAAGATGACTCAGAAAGCGAACCAATTCAAAGGTCAACAGAAGAGGAAAGCCATTCCTCCCAATCGCCATGGGAAAATCCCCCAAACTCGCAAAGGTATCTCTTTTCTTCTTCTTTTTTCTTCTTCTTTTTTCTACTTCCCCCCTTTCGTATGCTCCATTTACGCCTAAAATTTACGATTTCTCCTCCTTCGTATTCATTCCGCGTTGTCTTTCCAGGGAAAAGATTTGTGAAGCCATCAAAGACCACCAAAGAGATGGAAACAGATCGGGTACGTCTTCTCTTTTTCGTGCTTGTTTGGTAATTTATATGGATTTTAGCAATGTGAGACTAGAAACTTATGCTCATAAGTTGTTAAATACTGTTCGAAGAATTTTGGATTTAGATGCATCCGAACTAAAGTATCGATAAGTTTAAGGTAAGATTGCAATTCGGGTGAACTATTTTAAGCATCCATTGTTTCGGTTAGCTGAGAACAGGTCTGAGTTTTCTTTGTCTTCTCATTGCTGAGAATGGATTTTGTGCATGATTCTTAAGTTCTCTTCTCTTAGCTGAACTTGGTAGTTGATAGTTCTCAGTTAATATCAAAATTCGCTGTGTTTAGTATCTTCTCTTTGACTATGCTGGAGACTTGGAGTTGTCGTTGGTGTGAAACTTACATTAGCTAATGAGAAATTGAAACGTTTACAAAAAGGGAAAGGCTACTTGTTAATGTAAGTTATGTTCCTGAAAAACTAATCAAATTCACTCTCTAAGAATATGTATCTGTAGCAATTTTATCCATTCGACCAATTTTTGTCTGCACTTCATCTCAATGGAAGGATTACTTGAATGATGAGAGGCAGTTTCCTCCTTTTTTAGGAGTGGTTTCTTGTGCCAATATAGGATTTCCATTTTGTTGGACAGAAACATAGCTTAGAAATTAAGAAACATTGTGCAAGGCCACAGGGGAGTATTTTTGGGTTTGGATAAATTTTTGACTTCTAAACTATGAGATGGTTGGTAGACCGAGATTCCATACAGTAGAAATGCTTTTAGGCTCTTGATTCGAGCGGAGTCGATTTTGTATATGCATCTGAAATTTCCTTAATATGATTTTTTTGTTTTTTCTTTTTTATGGCTACAAGCATGCCAAACATTGTTCTTGTCGTAATGTTGGCATTCACCTTTAATATCTCCTGCTCTTTGTGTAGGGCTCCTCCTTTCATAAGGATGGATAAATTTCCTTGAACTTATATTAAACTTCCTAAGCATATAGGAGAAGTTAATTCTTAATAGAGAGAAAAGAAGAAGAATCTGTTGTAACTCATTGGTTGTCTCCCCCTCTTCAAAGTTGAAACTATTTATGCTAATGGAAGGTTTTATTTCATATCATACAAAGTTATCGATTGACTGATAATCGTCTTGTATTTGCATGATGCTATAATGTTTGGGTAATATCCTTCTTCCTTGAATTGGATTTTTTTTTACTTTTGGAAATAAATAGAATGTGATGTCTTAGTGATTGTATAGACCCATTAGGTCATTATGTATCCTGCTCCATATATAATGAACTTTTTCTCTATTACTGATAAACTTGACATTCTGGGAAAAAACACAACAGGAAGTAAGTAAGTTCATAAATTACTGCAACGAAACGAAGGCGGCTACTTTAGCGAACAAGGAAGGTGGGCAGCTGAGTATTGTGAAAACTCCGGCGGATACGGGTAATAGCAATGCAAAGAAAGAGTAGAGAAGGATTGAGAGTTGTTACAATATTGTGAAATTATTTGTGAAGTTGTTTCTTCCCCTTTTCTTTGCGTTCTCCATCTATTTTATCCACTCCGTTAAGAAAGTGAAAGTGATGTATTACTGGGTTCGTCTTCTAACGTAGTTCTCAATTTTGTTAGGAGTAAATCTTTTGCTACTACATTTACATATATTCTTTTTGTTTTTACTTTTGTAAGAATAGCTTATCCAAAGAAAATAAAATTACAAAATTTGGCCACTATATATTAAGTTTTTTTTATAAAAAAAATGATGATTTGAGATTCAATAATAATTGTCATATAAATAAATCAATTAAAATTTGAAATTATATGTGAATTTGAAAACAATTTTATTGTAATACATTTATTTAAATAATTAAGAAAATAGCAGATGAAGCTACCCTTATTAGTTTTACTTTTACTTCTGTTGGATTATTTAATAATTTCATTTACCATTCTAAATGGATTTAACTTCCATCGATATTTGTAATATAAAAAAATATATATATATTTGTTCAATCACAATCGGCCGTAATGTTCATATTTCATGAGACCAAATGGCTTCTTGAGCCTTATGCAAATCATAAACAATCTACTTCAGGTGTCCTCTGCCTTATTAAAGATTTTGCAATAATTTCCACGGCTTGGAACATTATAGTAAAATGTGAAAAATCAACACAAAACGATAGCATTTTCCCAAGTGCTGTGGCAGAAAAACACAAGCATCCGTTTGCAGCAAATATCAAATCATAATATCACTTCACAAGTCATGTGTAAGTAAGTAACTTCAAGATTAACTCCAAATGAATCACTCAATGAGAGGCACAAAAGAGTTCCCACTCCCTCCAATTGACAACAAAAATCTAATCGACTGTAACTATCTTCACATCAGGAAGATACATTTCTATCACAATATGAATGTATAATAGAAGCTTTAATGCCAGCCAAGTTGAGCAGCCCCACAAGTAAAACAACAATCCCTTGTTGTTGCACTCAAACAAATTTATACAAGTTTAAAGAACCACCGCATGCCATCATACTCTTTGACACTCCACTGTCCTAGAAATAGAACATGTTTACGACTGTTACTTGATTACATGCCATCATACAGCCAACCACCATTTGTTATACGATTAAGAATCGAATATCAATCCATCGACCAAGAAAATAGATTCCCTCAAAGTTTAACACACATCTTGATTCGCTTACCTATAGAGATGCACAATACCCTGATACAATTATCATACGATCAAGATGGCAAGCACAATACAGATTCAAAATGAATAATAAAGCACAAAAGCCAATTAATCAACAACTGAATCGGA
>JBBPDJ010000001.1:14475518-14518763 GCA_037974625.1 Cucumis cinereus | reverse complement strand
GAACGGTGATCGGAGAGGAAAATTAGGGTTAGGGTTGAAGATGGAACAGTGGAGATTGAAAATCGACGATGAAGATGAGGGCAGAGGGCTTACTACGGGAGATAGAAATGAAAAACGCGAAGGGTGTTTCCGGTATTTTGTTTTTGGGCCGGGAGAATTTGGGCCTTTGTCATACACCTTCCAGTCCATAAAATGGAAGAGATCTGAGATATGACAAAATTCTGAGACGGCGGTTGGAAATTTTGGCAAAAACTAAATTTATTTAGATATATAGCAAAGGACCTACTTTGCATATGATCATAATTTCTAAAATTTGATAAAATCGTTTTAAGTTATCTCATATTGTATGAACTATTATCAAACCATAGAAACCAAAATTTAATTATAAACCACAGTGATTAAGACCACTTTTATTCTAGATGAAATGTAATAAATTAATAGTTATTTAAAAGGTGAAGTCTCATTCGATTACGTTTGTTGTTTGTTTGTGTTCCGTACCAATACTCATTATGTAAAGTTCACTCTTAAATTTGTAATAAAAAGACAATTTTATTTTGAGCAGAGTAAACAATCCGATTGCATTTAAAAATTACATGAGACTCACTAATTGAAACAGTTATTGTTACAATATTAGAATTATAAATTTGACACATTTACTAGTACCGTTTGATCCTAAATGGTAACTATAACAATAACAAAAAAATGTGATATATTTATAATTCTAAGAGAACGTGAGAAAAACAATCTACTTGCATATACAAATGAAAACTATTAAGATTGATCCATCAATGAAATCCAATCAAATCACAATTTGAAATTGCACATCATAAATCATCATACAACAATATGCTAATATGTACAGTTTAAACAAAGAGCATAGGAAATAAAATTAGGTTTGAAACTTCCACAATCTAATGAACTTATCATTGTGCGTTGTGACTATTTTATTCATTCCAACGGCCAAGCTTGTGATCCAAGGCCTATTCCTTCTGTCTATTGTATCAATAGGCGTCTCATCAGACAGTCTTTTCCCTCTCCTTTCTTCGACGGTTCCGAGACCGTTTTGATGTGTCAATAACAATCTACTATCCATCATACAACACGACCGCACGGTGCCCGTATTCTGATCCAAAATACGTAGAATTCCATCTATTCCACCAACAGCCAAACTTGACCGGTCATTTTGGAGATGTTGCAAAGAATATATGACGTTCGGGCTCACTCGGGATTCCCATAAGGATTTCATAGTCCTAAGAAATGTGCAGAACTCGATGAGTATATAATTTGAAGACTGATTAAAGTAGTAAATTCAAACATAACATGATCTAAAATAGAATTATTTAGGAAGTAAGAATTGTAGAATTAGTCCTTCTCTTCCCTTTAGCATAATTGAAGGATAGAAGGATATAAGTAGAGAACCTCCTGACTTCTTAAACCCAATTTCAGGACAACAATTTCATTTTGTTTCTTTATTCAAACAGCAATGGAAATTCAACGATTAAGTTAACCCCCATGGGATTAACAATTAAAACGTAGTACTTGCAAATTTCATAGCAGAAAATTGTTTTCCATATCCATTATCCATTAATTGTTCAAGCAGCAAACTCAGGGAAATGAAGTTACATCTGAAATTATTTTTACTTGCCTGAGGTCCCAACAATAGACATGGCCGGCAGTTGATCCCGCGAACACTAAATGTGAAGAATCGTTGTAACACAAAGTCCTTATGCCTGCAGAGAGAGATTGTAATTAAATCTACACTTCATTTAGCACAAATTAATCGAGAAAGAAATATTTATTTTTACACATGATGAAACCTACTACAAAAATCATCCTGCAGCAAACATGAAGGGAACTAACCAGAAGGAAAAACCTATGAATATTATCCAATTGAAAAGAAAAATGTGTTAGGGCCTTCAGAAGAATGCTAAATTGGCTAAATGCAAACCACTTGGGAATCTTGAGACGTTAAATTACACTGCCTGAAATGCGTCAATTCTTATCCCTAATTCAGAGGACTATTTGTCATGATATATGTTGTAACACAAACAAAAGTTCAAAACGAGGAGATAAAGAAAGAGAAATGAATCTGAAATGAAGGCATCAGACATAACCTACGGTATTTCTTGATCTAAGCATTGCTACCCGCTGATCAGACCGAAGACCCGATATTCCAATGTTCCCAAGTAGGGAACCACCAAGTATGAGCTGATCATCACTCACACATAAGCATGTCACTGGCCCGGGAAGCATCCTGCAATGAAAAATTAACAAACTTGGTATGATGGTCAAAATAGAACATGGTATGTCAACCATTTAGGAAATTCACATAAAACCACCCACGCAATAAGAAATGCTGAAAATTAGTTTTCCATTAAACTTCAATTCACATAAAATATAGATCTAAACTTCTAATGTGCAAATATCAGCAACAGAGATTGTCTGCATGCGAACAAAAAGTAATTAATATCAAAATCGTGTCATAGTATTTTCACCAATTCAACTTCTAAATGGTAGCTCCTTTTGTCAGTCCAATCATTGCTTAAACCTAGTCTGTTAGTAGCAGCTGCCCAAAGAACAGAAGGAAAGGTGTAATGTCATAAATATTTCTCCAGTCTTACCTGATAATTCTAGAGCATCTCCTACTGTACATGTCAAACACATGACCTGTCCCATCTTCACAACCCACAACAGCCTCTGCATCAAAGTAACTGGAAGCAGGATTGGAAGACTCATCATACAAATGAAAATCAATTGAGAAGCACTTTAAGTTTATAAATGATCGAGGAAAAGAAAATATTGAACAAGTTTACTTCTTAAAAACAAAAGGCTAAAAATAAAATTTTAATTATATAGGTCTTTAGATGCCACTGTTTCTAATGCCTCTACTATATATTAGATGACATGATTATATTTTTTTTTTTTGGTAATTGCCTGAGTTTTCTTTTCTGAGAGAGGATTCCATCCTCTTCAACTCTGTTTAAATTATTTCAATATATTTCAGGGGACAAAATTAAATCTTCTAGAAGATAAATGTGATACACGTTCATAATTGTTGCAAATGCCAATGATACTTCAGTTAAACTTAAATGATTTAACTTAAATAAGTTAAAGCCACATACCGCATACACAAACCTTTATCAAAAGTACATTCACGGGAAGGAAATATACTTCTTTTCCCACTCCGACTCCATATGCACAACTGTCTGCCAACCAAACCAACAATCTGAAACAATTTTTAGGAAATTAGATTTCATTCACCTAATATCAGTTCTCTATTGGAAAAAGAATAAATTCCATGGTTTCAGCCAGGAAAGTGCTGAATGATTTGAGATTCAAAAGATGAAAAGGAAAAGATTGCATATGTGAATAAAAAGATATCACCTTTTCTCTATACTGTACCATGTTTTGTCAAGATTTTTCTAAACAAGTGTAAGAATGTCAGCATGTTTATAAGAGATACATTGATATTACCTTGCCTACGTCAAAATCAAAGTCGATTAAGGGCACTTTTTCAGGAATTGAATATGCTTCTAAACATCTAAAGTTTTCTGGCGACCAAAGTCTCATAACCTGGAATTGCAGCAAAATCTTTTAGTAAAACAAGTGACAGCTGCGACATCGGAACAAGCTAAAATCAGAATTGCTCAGTGTAAGTACATCTCTCTGTATCTCTCACCCACACACTAGGAGCAAATTTCTCTAACAAAGTTGTTTCTTTCTTCATTTCTCACTTCTTTTTTCTTTGGGTGGATGGGACAAATAAATGAATTCAACGAAATTCTATCAAATAGAAGAGTAAGAAGCTGTACTTCATCGCCCACTCCTGAAAGAATTAAGCCCATCTTCATTCGACATTGTTCAGCCCTATATAAAAATCCATGTTACAGGGGTTATTACGCAATGTGGACACTCACACCCACACAAACACAGTGATGCAAAATGTTCAGAAGAGTTCGAAACATCTATCCTAATCCAACTATGCTTACATTCATTTTTTTATGAGCAACTATGATTATATTCATATTTCATACAATAATAATAATAATAATAGAGCTACAAAACAATGGAGAAACACTTGATCAAAGTATTTTAATCTCCAACCAAAGGAAATCACTGAAAAGGCCAAGGTGAGCTTAGGTATCACATCCGTCACCCCCACCCCAACTCTATCTTCCTTATCAGCATGAAACTCCAATCACTCATTCCCCACCGCCGCAATTGTTGTATTCAAAATAAGTGAACCACTAAAAAGTATGTTGATTAGAAAAATTGGCATACAATAAGATGTCTGAGGATAAAGAATCCTCAGCTATAGATAAAAAAAAGCACAAGACAGTAATAAGGATTAAGGAAACGGTTTTATCTGATCATTCAGCAATCAAACTCCTAACTTTAGATGCTCCATAGCAAGTATGCTCAATGAACACAAGCAGTAGGTAATTCATAAATAACATCTTAGAAATGACCAACGTTCATATTGCCAAAGTTACCTCACTGAATGGCCAATCCATTGAGAAACTCTAATACGGCCTTTCTCCAAGGCCAACTTGTGTCGTTCCATCGCTATTTCCTCTAAACATTCCAGCAAAGGTTTCTCCAAAGAAAATGAAACTTCGGAAGTACTAGCGGAGTTCATCTCCTGCTTCTGATGCCTCAAGCAAAACGTTCGCAATATCTCGGACTTATAAATAGCATAATTCCTTGTAGCAAATTCAAAATTTTCGTTAGAGATATCAAATTAACAGGAAAAAGAAACTGCAAATACATTAAAGAAATTCATTACGATTTTTCTTCTCTCCTTTCTTCAGAGATAGAAAACGAAAAAGAGTACCAGGATTTACAAACAGCTGAGCATCGAACCAAGTCGAAAAGGTCAAGAAACGAGAAAATTATGCACAAGATGTCGTAGCTTAGGGAGTGAACTGGTTTTGCATCAACATCACTCCGTCTTCTCGTCGAGGACCTGTCGACGGCCGGTGGAGGAGTCATCGCCGGCGTTTTCCGGTGGTGGTTTCACGGACGGAAAGGAATCGGAACGCCGACGTCAGGAGGAGTAGGCCGGTGGTTGCTTGGAGAAAGATATGTGTGGGCTTTGGATCTGCTGATGGACATGTGCTTCAAAGGCCCATTCGCCGTGAAATGTTTAGATTTATTTAAAAAGTTTTAAAATACAAAAATAAGAAATTAATTTTGTTTCTATTTTTCTATATTTTTGTTTTTCTCAACATCTTTTTGGAAAATAAAAGAAAATTCTTTTTTTCTATCTAATAACTAAAATAGGAATTTTTTTTTGTTCTTTTGACGAAAAAAAGATCGGAAAAGCATGAACTTTGAGCTTCTGACTTTATTATTAAATATACGAAATATTTATTTTTTTCAAATATAATATTTAAAAAATAATAATCAATTTTGGATCCAAAATTTCAATATCATCATCGTTCACTAATGTTAAAACAATCTAAAAATATTCCTACCATTCAATTCAAACAAAATAAAATTGTAAACATAATTGCTTTATTTACGCAATTTTGCCAACAAGATTTTAAAGAGTTCCATTGTAAGATTATAGGGGCCGCGCGAACGCAGGCCCCCACTGCCACAAATTATGACGTAGGCTCTGCCACATTGGACAGACCTTAGGCGGGCACCCCTCCGATATGTGCAATGGAGGTCACCAACTTAGGCTATGGGTCTTCATGATCGCCCAGAAGCCCCGTCCAGGTAAGTATGTTTCAACGTCCACCCTGCTTCTTATTTTATACCCCACTCCCCTTTTCTCTTCTTTAATTATCACCGATGTGGGACAAACTAAAACTTCCAATTATTTTATTTATTTATTTATTCACTTGTCTTTTCTTTTCTTTTTTACTTCATTTGATTTGAAAAAAAAAAAAAATGAACTTTATTGATATTAAGGATATATATTCTATATATTATTCAATTAAAATGCTTTGGAAACTTGTAATGATAACTTTTGCGAATTAAAGTTAGATAGATTATAATAGCATGTGTATATATATTTAATTGAGTTTAAGAGCGGTGATTTTGCATAATAATTTCTTGTGTGCATACTTATTTTTTTAGTTTAAGTGGAATGTAAATGCTTATTTTTTCCTTCAAATTTGTCACGTTACATATAGTTTAATGATGTATAGTTCAACAATTTCAAATTTTAGACATCAAACTATTGACTTTGAGATGATAATTAGTATTTTTATCCCCGAAGCTATGTTCAAGTTGATCATTTAGTTTAATAATGGAGAACATATAAGGATAAATGAAACAATCACTCACTTAAGATCAAGTGATCTTCACTATCATTATCTTTTAATTTTATCGTGGATATTGTATATTGACATCAGAAATTGTCCTTTTTCAATCGACGTAGTCAATCAGAACAAATATTTTTTTTTTGGTTACATCAATGTTGAGAAAGTAAATTGGTAAAAGAATTATCATCACATTTCTCCTAAAACAAGTTTATGAAAAGGAAATGCAACAACAAATAGAGGGAAGTAATAAGAAGGACCAAATCTAAAAAATATTAGGAATGGTAACTTAAAATTATAGATAGATAGAAATAAGGCTATGTAGAACGAGGATGTGAAGAAGGGAGAGGAGTTCCACGGAGGAAGTGCTTGATGAGTGAAAGTGCTCTTCTTGGTTGGTAGCTTGGCACTTCATGACCTGCCCCTCTCACTGTTGCCAATGTCAATTCCCCTTCATACACTTCAGCATACCCTCCAACCTAAAAATTCAACGACAAAAACTCGAATCAAATGTTACACTGCGGTAATTGATATGATTTTGTTCTTGTAAAAAATTAAACTCTACTAATGAACGATGTGATAGAGTTTATTCGAATATTCAATGTTTTCACGAAATTCACAAAGTTAAATTAAGAGGGAAATAGGGTTATGAAATTACCTCATTAGCATTGAACCAAGGGTACCAAGTTTTCTTCACAGGAAGCTTCATCGAGTCGATAGAATATTTGGTGGAAGTAATGGGTACTCTCCCATCGAAGTCACCACTGCACCCAATTTTGTAAATAGTTAAAGATCAACGTTATTGATCTCTCAATTTTACATAAATTTAGATATAAATATCGATAAAATATCAATTTCGATATTTATGAACTTAATTTACAAAAACTTAAAACTAAAAATTAAAGTCTTATATGGTAATCATTTTACTTTTGGTCTTTTATTTTTGGAATTTTTTGACACATTTATTGAAGAACAATGATTAGATGATCTTAAACTGCACTATCTCCATGCTCCTCGTCTATTCACAACACAAATATAAGATTAAAAGTTATTTTTTGAAAAAATAGTTTTTAATCATATTTTTGTGTAGTAGAGATATGAGAATGCACCAAGGGTGATTCGGGATGCACCCAAGTATTTTTCTTTATTAAATACAAATCTTATCGGTCAAATTTAAAAAATAAGTCAACTTGAATTTTAAAACATAGATCAAAAGTACATAAGGATGCAATAACTTTGAAGGCAAAAAAGAGATTTGTAGGATTGATTTTCAAAATCAAAACAAAACGAACTTTGAAAGACTCACAAACAATCATCAAAATGTAAAGGCGAGAAAGAAAAAGGGAAGAAGAAAGAAGTACCTGAAAACCCAGACTCGTAAGCCAGAAGCCATGAACTCCTTCAACAGAGGAACAATAGTAGAAGCGCTATCGGACCACCCATCCATGACATCGCTACAAGGCTCCCAATCGTACGAAAGCTTCGTGACGTTAGCGTGCATCGCTTTCTGAACGTCGGCCCGGTTTAAGTAAGCGTAGGTGTAGTAGTCTGTGCAAGGATCGTAGTTCATCACCGACGCTTTCTTGGGCACATTTGTCAGGGTGGTGTTGTGACATAACGGATAGTAGATGTTGTAGATGTCAATTACGCCTATGTTAAACTCTACCATGTTCGACGCGACTATGCATTGCCGATTCTGCACCACCGTGTCGGACGTGAAATTACAGTATTTCTTTATGTCGTTTGCGGTTCTATCTGCGATTAGTGCGTGGCTTGCGAAGAAGTCGTACATTCCTATTTGGTCTGTTTCATCGTTGATCACGGCGTTTCCAATCTGAAGTCAGAGAAGAAACATCACTTTTGTTATTATTCTAAGAATTTTGAATTTGCATTAATCATTAAATACATATCTTTCAATTATCAATTTATATATATATATATATATATATATATATATATAAGATAATTTAGAATGAAGGTACCAATAATTTGGGCGGTGGGAGCAATCCCCTCCTCCTACATCCCATGACTCACGGGGGACTTATTTTGGTGGATAATAATTAATTATGACGTCGGATTGTGATAGTTGGAGTTGTGTGTGTTCTTATGATTGGACATGCATCTTACGTCAAGTGCAAACTTCAATTATTACGAAAACAATGAGTTTTTGACGAATATATTTGAATTTCCATACACTTAATTATAATATCAGATTAATATAACACAAAATTATTTTTATATCTCATTTATTTTAAATACTTGACATCAAAATTAATTATATAGAGCTTCAAATTTTTATCTAATAGGTCATATATATTAATGAATATCTCTACAAACTTACTTTTGTGTAGACAAGGCTAAGTATTAATTATGCTCCAATGTTACGATTTTGCAATGGAGGCTATTTAATTTCCCACAAGTTAGAGAGAGAGAGGTGGACTTACGATAATGCCCTTGAGGTTGACGATTTTCCTTCCAGCCTTCTTATTGTGTGAGAGAATGGTGTGAGCCAGCTGAGGGACGTAGTGGCCGGCGTAACTCTCGCCGGCGATATAGAAATCCCGTTTCTTGTACTCCGGGAACCTCTCCAGCCAATTCACCAAAAACGCGTAGTTGTTTTCCGCCGTGCTCTTGTCCCCGTTTGTACTGTAATCCGACGTCGTATTTGAGTACGAAAATCCAACCCCCGTTGGTGACTCCAAAAACAACACATTTGCAGCTACAGCCCAATTGCAATTTTTTAATATAAAATTATTTTTAAAACAAAGACTGAAATTGTGTAAATAGTATCATGATTTAAGATTAAATAATCCGTACCGTGATTCCATGAGAACCTATTTTCGAAGAGGGTTTTGCCGTCGCTGCGAACGCGGAAGGGACCCAGCTCAGCCATTGCTCCATAGGCAAGGGACGAACACCCAGGCCCTGTACCACCAATCATTTACTGACACGTCATTTTCTATATATCTTATCTCTCTTCTAACTCTATCATATTTTACTTCAAATATACAATAAAATTCAAATGCTTTGTCTTAAAATATAAATACCATTTATATTGAATGTGACATTAATCTACTGATACTCATTCCTTACTTAGACATACATTCCATGTGGCCTCATGTGCACCAATGATTTAAAACTCTGTCTATATATATATATATATATATATATATATATATATATATATATAGAGGTAAGTATTTATTTTTTAGAAAAATACAATAACAATGTTTAAATATAATAATAGAGCTATACTTACCAAATTCGTTCTTTCAAATTATACCTATCCATAACACAATTTATAATCTAAGGAAGCAATAAATAGAAATTTTCTATCTGGCATTGTCTCTTTTTTCATAAGTGTGGGGTGGGGGACAATTTGGATTTTTGTGTTAGGACATTTGTTTTCTGACCAAAAAATAAAAATAATCTTTTAAAACGGTAAGTAATTGTCAAATTTAGCCTAACAACAAGACCATAAATTGTTTTCAATAACTTCCCCAAGAACCATCATTGTAATCCTTCCAAACCATATTTACTTTTAAAAATAGTTTTGAAATTATTAAAAAAAATTATTATTTATAACCAAATAAATTCAAACATTACAAAAATTACTCACCCACCCATAATTTAATTAAATAAATAAGCAAATTATATATAAGGTCTAACTTATTTCAAAATATAGTAAAATGACGGCCAACCAGTTCTTTCAATAGTAGTCCCGGTTGAGGAACCATGGTAAAATAAATAATTATGTTTGCAATTTTTTTATCAAAAAAATAAAATAATAACTAAATTACAGCTCAGCATGCATGGCTGATGGCGAGATATTCTCCACAAAGAGAGGAGTCAAAACAGTTATACTTAAAAATCATACAATTTTCCTTTTTTTTTTTTAATCCAAAAAATACAATTTAAAAAGTTAGGCAAAAAGAATAATTAATAAAGCAACTGAACTTCTTAATTAATTACGGCTGAAGAAAAATAAGAAGCTAATAATACGTAAAGAAATAATTAAACTCCCAAAATCATCGATTAGTGGAAGAAATCGAAATCCACAACTCAAATCATCGATTAAATTGAAACTTAAATTGATTAAAAATCATCGACGAATTTAAACACGTACCTCCATTGAGCCAGAGAAGAAGCGGCAGTGATTTCTTGTTATGAGGAGCTTCAACGAAGTAATAATAAAAGGCTCTTCCCGCAGATTTGTTCACCGTCACATATCCGCCGTACTGCGATAATCTAACGTTCGCCGGTTGTCCTGGAAGCCGTTCGATTTTGTCCTGCTTCTTCATTCCGGTTTGATCGTAAATCTCAACGTTTCGTAAAACGTTATCGTCGTTTTGATTAGCCGCTGATTCGCTGTTAACAAGAAGTTCCGATGGAAAACCCGCCGCTTTTGAGTTCTTGAAGAATTTCGCTTTGTACAGAGCATCTAGCGCTTCCGCCTGATTCTTAGCCTCGATTTGAACAGAAAACAACACGATTAAGAAGAATAAAGAGAGGAGAATTGAAGAATAGCATTCTGAATTTCTCATTGCCATTGTGAAATCTCGATCGATGATGATGAAATTGAAATTGAAATTGAGAGAGGGGAGTTTAAATAGGGAGGAAGAAATTTTGGGGAATTTTTGGAGGTTTTGGGTATCTGGATCCAGAGTATATATGAGTATCTGTACAATCCGAAAAGAAAATGAATAAATAAATAAATAACGAAAATTAATGGAGGAGTTGAAGAATCGTTTTGACGGCCATGAACGTCGGAGTTTGATAAGAATACTCAAGAAACAGAAATTAATTAAATTAATTTATTAAATATATATATTATTTGATGAAGGAGATGAAAATGAAGATGTTGTGACACCGCCAATCATGTTGCGCCATGTGATGCCGAGTGAATTTGGAGGATATTAAAATGGAAAGATCCATCCATGAAATTATTGAAGGCTGATGCGAGAATGAGGACCGTACGATTGTAAATAACTGATTTATCCTTTTTTATTATTATTATTATTTTTTTAAAATTGCAAATGCCAAAACTGCAAATGGAATTTTTCTTCTCAATCCTTATTTTATTCGATTTCCAATTTTTATATATATTTTAATGAAATTATACCTTTCACTTTCTGAATTTTTAAGAGGCAAGGGTGTTTGGTCAAATTTCAATGTATCATTTTAGTTGTAGCTCTAAGAATGTATTTAGAAAGTGAGAAAATTGTCGTAGATGATAAAATTGTTTAAAAAAAATTTACAAATAGATCTGAATCGATATCTATCATTGTCTATATGTATATGATTCGTGAGATAGATTTTGTCGTCTAAATTCAGATTAGGTATTTTAACTAGATCCATTAGTACAAAATAGTTTTAATGGTAAGATCAGACGAACAGGGAAAATATGTGAGTTTCTCAATCAACCAGTTTGAAGCATGAAGGTAATCAATGGGGGTTGTAATGGATTGTTGCAAATGAATTAAATTGCATAAAACAAAAACACAGTAGATAAAAGTTGTTAAGCAATATGAGGAAGCCTAACTTGGGTTCTGCATATTTTCTTTATTCAAAGTATTTGATCATCGAATTCTCATTGCCGAATTAAGTAATTGCTATCACTTAACCAATTTAACAAGAAATAGCTAAATTACATTGTCTTAATCGACTAACTATTTCGAGTTGATCCGACGAAAAGCATGCAAAATTCAATTTGCTTTAATTGCAATAAGATCTAAGGCAAAGTTAGGTTGAATGAGTCTAATTTTCAAATGTCTAATTAAACATTCGGTCGGTTCAACTCTAAGTTGATTAGGACAATACTAATCTAACTCGATTGGTGAGCTAACCTAACTTTTTGCTTCTTGAGATAAGCGTACAATCAAACAAAGCAAATCATATATCAATCAAAAGCATCAATCATACAACCCACAAAGCATCCAACAATATGAAAATTAATATTCATTCATTATGCACATAATTGAAATCGACAATACAGTAAGTTTAGTTCGAATTGCAACGGTTGGAATTAGAGATGATGAACCCTAGGGTGGTTGGAAAATAATTTTATCACATCACGATAGCGAAAATAATTTTATCACATCGCAATAGCGCTGCAACGCTTGATGAAAATTTCACGCGAAACAACATCGAAGAGTTGCAGTGCTCTAAGGCAATGTCTCTGCGTTGTGTGCTTTTCACGATTATGCGCATTCTGCCTTACAACGCGTGGAGCTCCACAACGTTGTCAAAGGTACTGGCAAAATGATCACTTCTTCGTCATTTGAACCCCAGTTGAAGCAATTGGACACTTTTGCATGTTTTTAGCTTCATTATGTCATTGACGCCTCATTCTACACTTGATATGTTCAAGGCCTATAAAATAACCAAATAGAATAAATTTCTAGAACAATACTGAATTAAGCGGGATTAGATAACATATTTGCGGTACTATCAATGATATATGTCAATCTGAGTCTATTGCAGTCTACCACTATAGAAAATAAAACTTTGTTATATTTATAAATAAGTTAGCTCATTTCTTTATATTTGAAAACATTCTTAAAACGTATTTGAAATAATTTTGTACTTTAATCAATTACATGACATTTTAGATTAGAAAAAATAATTTTAGAGAGGATAAATAATTTTGCAATTTAAAATGCAATATGGCTACTTAAAATAAAACAAAAAAGAAAAAAAATACTTCAGACACCTATTAAATCAATTTTTTAAAACTCGAAACTAAAATAACGGTACATTTTGAAAATTTCAATAACTAAATACGGTTTAAGAACTAGAAAGATACAAACACAGGTATAATAAATTTTTGAGAATAAGTGATTAATATTTTTCCAAGATCTGGAAAAACAATTGCTAAAATGAATATAATTCAATTGACATAATGTTTATATCATTAACCTATTGTAAAACAAAAACATCTCAAGTCAAAACTACATACGTTGTGGGGGGAATGACTAACCAAGACATATGGGCACTCGCCATATTGATGACAGAAAACCACGAGGTCAATAACTCTTTAACAACTTATTTGGTAACAACATTTATAAATCTTAAATGAAAATGAAAGTTCACGATTTTCACACCTATTTTTGTCATTATTTTTCAATAATAATGTCATTTTTTAGAGAAGTATATTAATTTTAGAATTTGCATATATAATTATAGTATTCTCATTTTGTTAAAAAAACATATTTCAAATTTCACTTTTATTAACTAAAATAATATTAGAATTTATTTTGAAGCAATTTAAATTTTTATAAATTAAGAGATAAAATGAAGGAGGTGGCAAACAAAGAAGAGACAAAAAAAACATATTGCATATGCAAGCTTGAGTGGAGAAAGTCAACATATTGCACATTGGGACAACAAATTATCCACTGCGGTCTGTCCCATGATACTATCTTTCTGTCTCTCTTCTTTTTCCAAACATCAAACTCCAAAGTCAACGACACTGCCAATATTTAGTATAATTTTCATTTTTTTTTTGGCTAAATTATAAAAGATGGCTACCAATTTTACATTTTGGGTAAAAAACACCTTAAACGTTTCAAAAATATTTTTTAACTTTAAAAAAAGTTCAAAAATACTTTTATTGTTAGTTTTGGATAGAAACATTTGAATTTTATTTAAAAAATATCATTGAACTTAAAAAAGTTTTAAAAAATTGTTCTCACAATTAGTATATGAACTAAAATTGTTAATATCTCGTTGAAAAAAAATAACTTTAAATTAAAAATGTCTATATCGTTAGTCTAGTTATAAATGTATTTGAAATTGTTGGGCTTTATAGCTTCAGATATCGGACATGTAATTGCATCACTGTTGTTTTGAAAAAGGATGGTCTACCGAAATGCTGATTGGTACTTTTCTATGTCTCCGTTTGGTAACCATTTTGTCTTTTAAGAACACTATCATGATTTGTTTTTTAAATTAAGTCTATAAAATGAGAGTATTCTCTTCATTTCTTTATAATAATTTGCATCTTTTTTAAGTATAAATATTGAATTTGAAAGTTACTTTTGGTAAAAAAAAAATAGATAACAAACGAAGAAATTTGGAGGTAGAACGAGTGTCTATAGGCTTAATTTAGAAAAAGAAAACTAAAAAACCAAATCGTTATCAAACGAGGCCAGTATAATTTTTGTTAACTCAAGAAAACTTCAAATAAATTCATCATTATACTAACGATAGAGATATCTTTACTATTTAGAGTTATTTTTGCAACGAGATATTAATTGTTTTAGTTTATCACTAATTGTGAAAAGTAGTTTTTTAACTTTTTTTTCTTAAGTTAAAGAGTATTTTTGAAACTTTTTAATAGTTTAAAAGTATTTTTGAAACAAAAACTTTATCTGTTTTCATCCAAAACTAACGACAATGATATTTTTAACTATTTTTTAAAGTTTGAGAGTATTTTTTTGAAACTTTTAAAAATTTATGGGTATCTTTTACACAAAATGTAAATTTCAGAGACAATTTTTATAATTTAGCCTTTATTTTTTTTATAGTACTTATATATTTCACATTTGAATTAAAAAAAAAGGTTTTCAAAGTTTTCTCTATGTAAATTTAATTATATTCATACTTTGAATGATTTTTAATAATCGATGTCGATCAAAATGAACTATTAGTATCTCAATTGAGTTAACATATGTCTATACATGTGTTTTAACATGGGTATAAATACTATTAACATCCATAACTTAATTTTGGTAGTAAAAATAACTTAATATTAGTTTAAATAATTTTTATTATTTGCCGATATTGATATTTTATTTTGTCAAACACTAAAATAAAATAAAGAAATAGATCTTTTTGTATTTATTTTTCTTAATAAATAATTTTAATATAATTAAATTTGATTTGATTAATAAAGATAAAAGTGGTGGGATCATGTGCATCAATGATAGGCAAATAGTGTTCACATAAGAGGCCAAATTAAATATGAAATTGATTAAAATATTTTAATTAAGATCATTTGGATCCAATTTCTCAATCAAACAAAACACTTCATATTTTATTTTTTCTTTTAAAAAAATTATTTCCTACTTTTTAAATTTAATTTAGATGAATCATTAAAACCATGTTTTTATTTATTTATTTATTTAAAAGAGTACCATCTTTAAATTTTATTAAAAGTTTTTTTTCGAGATGAATGTGTAATTTAATGGAAAGATAAAATTGACTCATTTGATATCGATAGCCATCACTTAACGAAGCAATAGTTTATTATATTAGGGAGTGTTTGACATCCAAGTTTAGAATTAAGTTTAAGAATAATGTTAAACTTACAGAATTAAAATGGAGTTTAAAATAGTTTGGATTAAAATACACGTGTTTGAGTACATGTTTAAGAAATTGTCACACGAAAATTTAGAAATTTTAATAAATGTTTAAATTTTAGATTAGTCCAAATTTTATCATCTTAATTGTTAATGAAACATTTTTGTAACGTTGAATTTCTAAATTTATAATTTTACCTCTAATACTTATATAAGAACGTAAAGAGTCTAATAAATCTTTATATATTTAATTTTTTAAAATTAAGCTTATAAACATGCATCACATGTATAAATTTCTTGTGTATTTATATAATTATTATTCAGGTTTACTCAATACTAAATAATAATTTTTGTGTTCTAAAAGAGCAAAAAAAAAAAAAAAAAAAAAAAAAACTAAAATCCACAAAATTAAAGAGAAAAATGTTGTAAGAGTATATAAATTAAAAAAAAAGAAAAGAATTTAAATATATATAATAAGTGAATAATAGCATATCTCAAGACACAAAAATACAAACTTATGACCAAAGGGTGAAAGAATAAATCAAACAACAAAGCAAAGCAGCCCATGGGATGGCCTACTCTCTATTGTAAGTTTGTTAGAATGATAAGAAACAATTTTGACATTACAAAAACCTAATTTTTTGGATCAACTTAAGACACACTAATTACTTTTATTTGTTTTTATTTATTTATACGTTGTTCAATCTTCGTTCATCTTATCCTTTTAATATTACCATAACTCGAGGTTTATATATTGTCAACTATAAATATAGGGTGCCTCGACTTTTCCTTTACTTAACTTAATACTATTATACGAGGGCAAAGCTTAGGAATAGGTTTTATAATTTAACATTTTTTATAGTTCAACGACCTATGTGAAGGTTAAGATACAATTGTTCAACGACCAAGGAGTGTGAGTCCCTTTGGTCTTTTCAATGTAGGATCTCCTGCCTCTTTTGGCTTTTATTGTCTATGATATCATATTTGATGGTACGAGGTTTAATCTCAAAACCAATTGAAAATGAGATGAGTAGGTTATCTATATTATAAGAACTGTGAACTTTCTCAATCTTTCCAATGTAGGATTCTCAACATCTAAACAATTTAGAAGTGAAATACGTGTGCGATCGTTTAATTAAAAGAAAAAAAACAAATGATTAGTAAACAAAATATTGAATTAAATAATATTTTTGATGAGGAGGAGGTTTGTTGTTTTGGTTTGAAACACATATGGTTTAATGGATGGTTGATTTGAGCATATGGTTTTGATGCAAAATCCACGTTTTTGTGGATTGACTTACGGAATACTACATGGATGACGTGAAGCTTTTGACTATTGAATTACAAAATTGACCCTACAATTAAAACATGTGCCATCCATTTTGAATATAATGTCATATATCACTTAAATTACATTAATTTTGATAATAATTTTTTTATATTAAATTTAATTTTTTTTTTTTTTTTTTTGAAAAATACCTTTTAAACCTATTCTTCAACATTTTAAAATGATCAGTTTGAAAACTCAATGACTAAATGCACATATTCATAAAAAATCAGGGACCAAAAGAGTTTTTTTTTTCCTATTTATTCTCCTTTATTCTTTTGTAAAAATTGTTAATTCTTTTTGCTATGTTTGAAAATATTCTTTAATATTTTGGTCTTTTAATGAATTTTTTGCTATGAATTGTAACTAATTTGCAATATAAGTCGCCATTTCCGTATAACTTAATTATCATATCAAATGTTGTTAATTTGTTTTCTTATTCTATAGTTATTGAATTAAAATAATATTTAAAGTTTTTAGCCAAATAATTAAATTTATATTAACAAACTATTTTAATCTTCTATATTTGACGTTTCTTTTTAATATTCAATCTAATTCCATATACTTTTAATAAATTTTAAATTCAAGTCATATTAATTGATGGACAAATATAATATATATAAAATATAATATATAATTTAATTATTAATTTCATTTACCTTTAGTCAACCTAAACCCTAAACCAATAAAAAAAAAATTACAACTTTCCAAGAACAAACAAATATGCAAATTGATCTTATCCTTAGCTGTGTTTGAAGAGGACAATTCAGGTTTGACCAAATCAGAAAAAAAAAAACTCTATTTATTTATTTATTTATTTATTATTATTATTATTATTTTGTATCTGAAGTTCTGTTTTGGATAGAGACTTTCCGGTAATTTAATCCTAAATAATAAGAAACACTTTTTTATTTATCGGAAAAACACAATTTAAACTTATTATATGAACAATCTAACACTCACTCGAATTTAAATTATTGAAATTCAATATTAATAGATGAAAAAATAATTTCACAAAATTTAAACTCAAAATATTTATATACTATGATATATTTAATATTATTGGTTTAAATCCTATTTTAGTTATTCAATTTTAAATATTTTCTATTTTTTTATCTTCAATTTTAAAAAATATCCATTTTAATATGTAGGTTTTTAAAAAATACTTACTTTAGTTATTTCCATTTAGATGTTAACTTTTTTTTTTTTTGTGTTTAATATTATGGTCGTTTCATTGTACTTATATTAATTTCGTTCTATACATATAAAGTCTAGAAATGCCAATTTCTTTCCATTTCTATTAAAGATTAAACAAAATCTTAATGAAATAAACTAAAAAACACATTTTAAATTTAAAAACAAGCATATAAAAAAATTCAAAATTTAAAGATGCAATTTAAACTAATATAATTTGTAAGATGACATGAATTCAATCTATAGTGCTATCTGCGTAAAATTAATCTTCTACAAATATTTTTGATATTCAAATACTGTAGTGTCATTGTGTAGTAAAATTAGTTTAGGTGCGACTGATCCTCTCGAATTTTTAAAAAAAAAATATTAAAAAAAAAAGCAAAGGAAAAAGACAATTTCTTGACGCGAAGTTGTATTAAATTAATTCAAAATGGAATTATATTTTTAATCATAAAAATATTAATTAAAGAAGAAAAAAAAAGGCAGTCAAATATTTGCTTACTCTCTCTCTTGGGCTTTAAGCCACGGCGCACGCGGATTTCTGCTTTGAAACTTCCTTCTTCTTCCTTCTATAAAATCCCTTCAAAACTCCACACCCCGCCATTGTTAAACCCTCTTAAACACCAAAACAACAACAACAACAACACAAACCAACTTTTCATTTCTGCAAATTTTATAATGCCCCTTCTGCTTCAAACCTTCAACAAGCTCTGTTCCAAGCTCGACAATCGCCACCCCAACCACCATGGATCTAAAGCTTCCTTCTCTCTTTCTCGTCTTCACGCATTCGAGGACGACGTGTCCTCTTGCTTGAATCAACTCTTACTCTCCACTTCCGCTTCTAAATCGTTGTCATTTCATTACCTTCTTCAGCTTCTTCAGGGTCTTCTTCCGATCATCCATCAGGCGTTTGCGAAATTGGTTGTGGATTTGGAGTACCCTGTTGGAAGATGGAGAGCCGATTTGGTTGATGGGTATTTAAATTATAGTCTTAATTTGCTTGATCTTCTCAATGCCATCAGTTTTTCTTTAACCCAATTGGGGAATTCTCGGCTTTCCCTTTCTTATGCCCTGAGCCTAATTCAGAGCTCCCCTGCAATGGCGGTTTCCCGTTTGAAACCGATTGTTCTAAAGAGGTATTCCGAAGGATTTGAGATTAGAGGAAATATGAAAGATCAGAAGAAGGGTTGCTCCGGCGAGGAGAGAGCGATAGAGAAAGCTTTGGCAACAATGGAGGGAATTGGGTATTGGGTATGTGGGATTGTGCTTTCTGGTTGTGAGGGAGATTCAACGGCGTATTTGGAGATGGGGAAATTAGCCTCCGGTGTAACTATTCCAGCGTTTAAGGCGTTGGATTCGGTGATCTTGGCGGTGGTTTCGGGGAAGGGGAGTGTGCCGGAGGAGGTGGAGGAGGTGAACGCTGCGGTGGCGATGGTCATCGGCGGTAGAGGCGAGGCGGTGGGGGAGATGAAGAGGAGAATGGGGAGATTGGAGAAGAGCGTGGAGGGATTGGGGAAGGAGGTGGATGGAAGATTCTCGGAGGTTCTGGACGGAAGAACTCGATTGGTTGATGTTTTCAGAGACCCCCAAAATTAAACTCTTTTAAGATTTTTTTTTTTATATGAAAAAAGGGTTTATTGTTTAATGTAAATGTGGATTGAGGATTGGGATTTTTGTTTGTTTTGTAATTTGGTTGAAATTGTAAATTTGTGTATAAAGATACCAAACATATTTGTATTCTGTAAAGCATCTATTGTTATTGGTGAATCAAAAAGAAAACAGAACAAACATATTATAATTGCACTTAGAAATTGTTTTATGAGAAATTATTACAAATTTTAAAATGGTTGAAGATATTTAAAAATATTTAAAATTTTTAGATTCTATCAAACTCGATTAATCTCTATTGGTAGAAGTTTGTAATATCTATTATTATCGATGAATTTAAAATTTGAAATTTTGTAATGTTTGATATATATATTAATTTATTTTTCTATATTCGAGAACTCATTTTGTAAAATTTAAACCATAAATTTTTTATGCATATTTAGAGTATAATTTAAACCATGAATTTTTTATGTCCAAAGTCCAAATTTGGTTGAACTAAATATCATTTGAAATTTTTAATTTGAGTCAATTAAACGTCTAAATTTTTAACAACGATTAATTTGAACCTTCATTATAATTTGAAAATTCATTCATTGCTCAAATTCAAATGTCAGTGTTACACAATGAACAAACACGAACAATTCATAAAGAAAGCTTTTATACGAATCTAAATTAATTCATTTATGAAACTTTAAAATTTTAATTGATGCAATTATAAGTTCCTGTGAGATTTTTTTAAGGAACATAGAAAAGAATATAAATAGATACACGAAAAGACCCCTTCCAATTATTAGTCCTAGATCCAAATGGATGCGAAGAATAAATTAGAATGTTCATTAATGAAAAATAAGTTTTTAGAATCAAATATTAAATTTTTTTAAGAGTATTTTCAAATATAGCATAATGATTCAAATTATTTACAAAATATAACAAACTTTCAGATTCCATCCATGATAGACATCGATAAAAATATACCATTGTCTATAAATAATTTTTCTTTTATATATTTTGTAATTATATTTAGCAGTTATGTCATTTATAATACTTTTTTTATTAAATTATTTTTATATACTTAAGTAAAAAATGATTAATGATACATCTCCTAATTTTCCGACAATATATATAAAAACGAAAAAACTTGATCTCGATGTTTCTAAATTTTCAAAACAAACAATTTAGAAACTTGTAACTACACGTACTAGGTCCCAGGATAATTAATATTAAAACTAATTAGCAATTTAATATTAATAAATAATAGTTAATTATATTAACTATAAGGGTTACTCAAATCATGCAAAAGAATAATAATACCTTTCTTGACATTATATAGAAATTTAAAACTAAAAAAAATATATGAAAAAAGTGCAACCAATTACACGAAATAGGAGAGCTAAATTTACAATTATAAAAAGAGAGAAATGCAAATTAAAGGCAAAAATAGACCAATTCTTCCAAAAAAATAAGTGTGAATAGCATCAAAACACCATCCCTATCCCTATTCAATGCTCAATATCGTGTGCGTGTGGCCCAAGTTTACTTGTTTGAGATGGCTCAAAACCAACAAAACCCCCACCCCCAAAAAAGAAGAAGAAAGGAAAAACAGAAGGCACAAAGAACATGGCCAGTTCATTGATATCATCTGTTTCTATGTTTGGTACAAATTGAATGCAAGAAGCCATCTCTACCTAGACTCAGGGTAAGGTATCCCCTCAATTATGTGTTAATTTCAACGTGTTTTTATGTCTATTAATTCTCTTTTACAACCAACATCATTTTACAATAATGCATATAACATATAATAAATGATACAAGGTAGGTAAGGTACCTTTTTGTTTTTGTTCCTATAACGCATCTGTGCTCAATGGATATGGAGGCACTATGTTATTTGGTTCCGAGTCATCCAATTTTTGACACACGTATATGAAGTGGGAATCTGGGTCTTCCATAACAAAATTCGGCGACAATAACCCATTTTCGGTCAGAGGCACCGGTTCGAGATATGATTTCTCTGGTGTACTACACTCTTCCGGCCTTTGGTATCCTGGCCTTGCTGTACAATGTAAAGAATGAGAAATGGGAAGGAAGTATTTCAAAATTCCATCAACTCAAAACAAGGGGAAAACAGAAGTATGTCTCCCATGGATCATTAATGACATAGAATAATTTGAACTATCTTGAGAAAGAAACCAAAGCAAAACCAATGTGATGTTACGGTTTCAACATCACCAGTAGTAGTCCAAAAGAACGATGTTCAATCGATAGAGATAACCATGTAAAACTGGTTGAAGTGATTTAAAACTGGAACCTTTTTGTACAGGTCTTGTTAACAGATTTGACTTTATTGTGAATCAACTAGTTCTATATCTAAGAAAACAAAAGAAAAAATAATGCCATTGTGTATAGATGGGCAGCGTGGCCACATAGTAAGGGAGCAAACCAAACCACTGGGAAAGCAAGCTAACTGATGCAGAATTCATGTTACTCTTGGTTAAATCCTTGAATGATCCTTTTAGTTTCCTGTTTAGATTCCAGTTTTCCTTTTTAGTTTCCTTTTTGTATTTTTGATTTGATTCTTGAAGAATGCTCTCCTTTAATTCCTGAGGCTACAAAACTAACTGGGAATCGTAATAACACTTCTTCCAATAAATACCACTTCAGAAGTTCATTTGTCCTTCTGTCTTGTCACTCTATAAGTCCTCTAGTTTTCTCAGGGGGGGAAAACACAGCCTAGAGAAAGAAATGGCCAAATATGCCACTGTTAGGATACCAAAACACAGAATATATCACTAAAGATGTCTATATTGTAATATCAATAATAAATTACAAAATCAATAGTCTTTTGAGAGGGCTACGTCTCTCCAACAGCCAATCACTAAAAACTAACTTACCAAAATGATTCCATCCTAAGGTACCCAACTCCTCTTATTTATATCAAATGCACCATCTAATTACTAAAACGTCCTTATTGTTATCCTACTAATATTACTAATACTCTCACGCACCCCCTTGCGCAATATGGCTTAACTTACTTGCATTCATAATTCATGTTCAGAGCTTTCAACACTCAGAGAGAACTCTTGAAAATCTAATATTAAACTACCTATCTTTAGTAGTTGTCTGCAATTTTTTTTTCTTTTCTTTTTGGTTCTTTAAATTGTTTTTCTGCATTGACGTGGTTTGAAACAAAACCAGGAGAAACCAAAGAAACATGCCTGTATCAACTAGAGACCTGGAAATAAAAAGGAAAAGGTCAGTGGGAGGATGAAAACGAACTCACGGATGATAAACAATGCTATCTTCCAATTGTATGAAGGTCGCATCAAATGGGGCATCCTTACTTTGGGATCGCCATATGTTATCTGCAAACCGACCAAAAATTGTTTTGATTATTTTACTGCAAACAGAACATTAAAAAGTAAGCCTTGACGAGAGATAAAAAATGGATACCAAGAAATAGACTCCTCCTGGTTTAAGAAGCCTACAGGAGTAACAGCCAAAAATTAGTGGAGAAATATAAAATCAAAAGAAGTGAATCTACACTAGTCAACCAATCTTGTTAAGTTCAAAGTCCACAACCTACTCACTTCTCCCAGCATTTGGGCAGCACTAATCGGAGCATCAGTGCCACACTGTTGACACAAAATTAAAGAATTAGAACATGAGGAAAAATAGTGAATAACATTCATGAGAAATATGGAAAGCTCACATACCATCAATGAATCAAGTGTCCCTATATCAAGAATCAAGAGGCCAGGAGTAAAACGTGGTGGCACCAGCATTGGAAGATCAACACATAGAGCAAACTTCAGTATTAAAGACGGGGAAATTCGATGGTGTGTAAAATGAAGATCAAGAAGCCAGACCTTTATCAATGACAGCACCGAATTTCTCATCTGGGAAAAAGCTCATGTCCCTGACATCCATTTCCATATCTATACAGATTTGTCAAGGAAACTTGTAGAACTTGTACGAGCCGATTGTACGTTAGCTAAAAGGAAACAGAAGGACGATAACCTATTGAGAGGGCCATCTCTCCTACACTTCACTGAAGTATTTATGATTCAATTTTAACAAACTCAATAATTATGGCTAAAATAACCGTACTAATTTTCTCTCACTTTATCTCTCTCTATATATATACTATATAGACCACCATACTAACAATTCTGTCAACACAAGCAACTCGAGTGTTACTTTGAAAACAAAACAAAGATACAAGCCTCAGAGGATACATTTCAATTGGGGGATGAACTGATACTTTCTTCTCATCATGTCAATTGCTACCGAAGAAATGTCAACGTTCATTATGTCTTTATATCCATCCTTGACCATATCTTCTGACATGACTACAAGTACGGAAGATGTCACGGTTAAAATCAATGTAAGTAGTAGACAACAATAAGGCTATATTTAATGTGCCGAAGCTCTAAGTTACACTATTTTTATACAGGTTCTTTTACATTATCTAGATTAATAATCAAACACTACAGCGTCTATAAATTCCAAATACTTACTAATTCTTGTATCTATTGCGGACATTTTAGCCAAATATGTATACATTTTCAGAAACAACCAAATTCAGAAATTCCAATTTCCAAATACAGCTTACAACCTCGATAATCAGTAACTTGAACCCCCTCTCATCCATTAACTTCTTGGCCTTCCCATTCTGCTAATGCTTTCAGCACTCAAATAAGTTGTGATTTAATCCACATATTAAGCTTACTTAAGTTAGGATTAACATTAAATATCTGAATACCAAGACCAGGTTTTCCGGTTCATTCCCTCAAACGTTTAATTCTCATCCAACAGAGTCCAAATAGTTGACTATGAATTCTCAGGAACAAGATTCCAAGACAGCTCCTCGTTTCAATTTCCACATATGCTAAACCTCCTAAATCTCTCAATCCAATAAACTTAAAATCCACCAAATATTAATTTATTTCGGACGACGAAAAATTGAATGCATTGAAAATTTATTCCAATTCCAACTTCCAACACTTATTCAAGAACACTCCAAATCTAAAAAGAAAAAGAAACTGAAAAAAGGAAGAAAGGTGAAATAGTAGGAAATTACCAGCATTACCACAGCCGACCATAAGGACGGAGGCGGAAGTGCTGATGAACTTACGAACAAAGGGACGAAGAGAAGAATAACGCTGGTACCAATCAAAAGAGCCAGCCTCCTGCAGGTAACGAGCGTCCCAGTAGACAGCATCGCCATAGTTGTAGGTATTGCAGCTGGACACGTCCCTGTACATGTCTGCACCCTACGGCTGCCTCCGCCGGAAAATTTCACGATAGAAAGAAGACGATAAGAGCTCAGATACGGCGGCGGCGGTTGTAAGTTGGGATTCCGGTGAGCTGAAAAAAGGCTTTCGTTGAGTTGGACAGAGAGAGAGTAAAATGAGAGAGCGGAACAGGGAAATCGGTTGAACGATGGTCCGGATGGGATTAGGAGCGCGTGGACAGTGGCGCGTAGATAAAGGCGCGTGAGCTTAGAGATAGGTCGAGTAATTTTCAAAAAATGAATATTCCAGAGAGTTCATTGTTTATTTAAATATAGATTAATATTATCGAAATATTCTCCAATAACTAAATTAAGAAAATATCTTCTTTTTTTCTACATATATATGACTCAAGTTTTCACTCTAATTTTTCAATTTTTAGATTCCATTTGAAAATTATTCGTTTTTTATTATTTAATTTTTTTTATATACAAAATTCTAGAAAAAAAAAACTTTTTGAAAATTTTTTTAATTGTATTTTTTGAAAATATTTCTTAAAAAACTTAGGAATCAAAATTGTATTTTTTCTAAAATTAAACAAATAGAAAAAGTTCTTATTGTTGATTTTTTTAAGCTTTTTTATTTATTTATTACCATTTTCAATCTAAAAATTTAAAATATTATTTATATGTAATAAATTTTTATGTTATATATATTATTTAGCCAATTTTGGCAAAATTTGCTCTTAAGGGCCAAATTTAAATTTATTAAACAAAATAAAACTAAACTTAAAAACTGTAAATTAAAAATGTTATTTGATACTTAATTATTTAATTAATTAATTGTTAAAATAATTTAGAAGATGAAAATTAATTTGGGCGTAGAATTTTGGTTAGTAATAAATTGGTTGGTTCAACCGAAATAAAACAAAGGTTGGCCTAACCGAAAATGAAATCATGTGAATAAAGAAACCTAGCTAAATGTCCCATTAATAATAACATATGCTATTTTAACATTAACCATCATTTTATAAACTATATAATAATTTGTTAACTATAACTTAATTTTAATGAATTTGAGGCCCTTCATGAATCAATTATAATTAGCGCAACGTATGTGTGTGCACTGGCAGATTTAATATAGGCCTAGTGATGCACGAGCCCCCTCTCAACTTTATGCTGTTTAAATAATATATATAAAAAAACTGAAATTATACCAATAATAGACGGTAGAAATAAAAGAAACACCAAAATATGGAGAAATTATTTTGCCACGTCTATTTACCTTTAAACGTTGAGATAGAATGGGAAGTAGCTCAAATTTATATCTACAAATTATTAGAGATATGCATATATGTTATAATTTGCATTTATCAATTATTACGAGAGTCGGTTACATTGAATTTTCCTCTAAAACTGTGGTTAGAGCAGAAAAACACACGTGTTGTTGATTCCTCGACTTCCCAATATGACACTCAAAACACACATACTTGATTACCTGAGAACCCTCACCAAACAAACTCTAGGGTTCAGACGAACTTCAAGCCAAAATTTTCTAGTACGAACATTTGTTTCATTCGTGAAATGCCACCAAAAAAATATTTAAGAATTGTGTGAGACCCATGAAATAAAATAATATATCATTGTTAATTGGAGAGTCAAAGGTTGAACGAAAGAATTATGCACTAATATTAGATTTTGTCTAAAAAAATTAGAAGTACTATAGTATGTATTTTTCTCCCTTTTACTCTAACACGTCATCAGATGATATATTATTTTAATTATGGATCTAATATAATTATTAAATTCTTATTTAATGACATAAAATGATGGAAGGTAGTATAGTAGAACTCAAGGTTTAAAATGAATATTACCAATAAAAATGTGGCGATCTCAATTTTATAAAAACGTAAATGCAAGTACCAATAAAATCTTGATGTTTTAAATAACCATTGTTGAGATCCAATTTTCTCTCTTGTTTTGACCTAAAAAAAAAGAAAAAGGAAAGAAATGAGTGTGATAGACTGAAAAACCGAGCCGATCAAAAGAGTAAACTAACCGACCAACTTTGACTCCTGGATGGTCTAAGGTTAGTTCAAACTTCACTAAATCGATCATAGTTATTTGGTGATGATTGGATGGAAAAATCGACGATGAGCACCGGACCGAACCATAGACACCAAATTTACCGAGGCAAAGCACTGGAGCCTAGATCTTCATCTTCTACGCATATACTTCCACGTACAGTTACACGTCCTTCTTCTCCCATGGCAGTTGTCGCTCTCTTCCCTTCCCCACGTATCACCAATCCGCCGCCATTTTCCCTTGTTTTAAAAACAACCACCGTCAACACTCTTCTCCACTCCTCTGTTTCAGTTCGCCGCCGCCGCTCTGCTCCACATGGAACAACACATCGCAGATCAAAACCCCACCGCCATCAACAATGAAATCCAAGCAAACAGCGAAGAATCCCAAGAAACTACAAGAAAACAAGAAGAACATCCACTTCCATTAATGGCACTCAATCACGTCTCCAGAGTCTGCAAAAACGTCAAGGATTCCGTCCATTTCTACACCAAAGTCCTAGGGTTCGTCCTCATTGAACGCCCGCAGAGCTTTGATTTCGAAGGGGCTTGGCTGTTCAATTACGGCGTTGGGATTCACTTGATGCAATCTGAGGATGATGATGATAGTGTTGGAGTTCGTGGAAGCGATAAGGATCATCTGGATCCCTTGGATAATCACATCTCGTTTCAGGTTAGAGTTTAATTTGTGAAGTTTTGAGTTGAAATTTTGACGCTTTTGTGTTGGTTTGTTGAAATTGAAACGTGGGTGGCAGTGTGAAGATATGGAAGCGATGGAGGAGAGATTGAAGGAATTGGGAGTGAAATACATGAGGAGGACACTGGAGGAAGAGGAGAATGGAGAATCGATTGAACAGCTTTTCTTCAACGATCCCGATGGATTCATGATCGAGATCTGTAACTGTGAGAATATCAAGGTGGTACCGGCGGGTTCCTCCGGTAAGATTAGACTTCCGGCCGGTCGGCATAACCCTCCATTGGAATTGAATGATGAGAAATAGTTTTGGACATTTTGTGTAATCGGAGAGTTAAGTAGGGATAATTACAAATTAATAACCATTTGTAAACGTGATGCAACGCTAATCTGAAAATTTCCTTGCTAATCTTAAATGTATTACGTTTGTTTAGTTTTTACTAATCCTAATAAAATTTGTGGCAACCCACAAAATCTATAATTAACCAACCTAATAAAGTAGATCAACAAACCTAATTAGTGGGTGAAAAGAGATGTCGAATAATCGGATTCGATTGAAATTATCAAAATATACTTATACTTAGACATATGCGAAACTGCCTGTTTCCTATTAAAACAATCACATTATAGCCAATCTATATCCTTTTTTCTATACTGTTTCTAACAATTTTTACAAACCAAGGTAAGTATACAACAAGCACAGCCAAAACAAAGAAGATAATTAAGGAATGAGGCTTAATTGTTAAGCTTTGACTGTTACAGTTTTAAACAAAGAGATTATCCGATCCAAAACTGAAGAAGGGGATCCATACAATCGAACAGACACAGATTTCTTTGATCCTTCTCTTAAAAATTCCAAATCTTTAACAACCTTGTCTTCTCCTATGCTGTCTTGTTCCCCCACTAGTGGCAATCCCACTAAACCTTCTGTCTCTATGTTTTTTATCCACCCTCGTAGTAAAAAGTTCACAACCTGTCATCACAATGCATATTTCAGTATTTTACATCCGCAAACAGGAAATATTACTAACATTACCCAAACCCACAAATTCAACATGCAGGGAAGAATATTTCAAACATAAACATCTCATGTCTCATCTTGAAACTAGAAGATTTTTGTTCAAGTATTCCTAACATGGTCAAACTTCTGTTAGGACTGATATTAAGACATTATTAGAGTATTGAGGTTATTATTAGCAGTTGGATAGTTGTACTTGTTGGTTTATATAGAGGGGAGAAAAAGAATGGAGAAGACAGACCATATTTTAGTGGGTGTTCTATTATCTTTTAGCTTTTAATATATTTGGTTCTACCAGTGTCTCATTTTAGGATCGGGTCCCTTCAAGTATTTTACCTTTCGGAGAAGTTTTAGTGTTTGAGTTGCTCGAGTTCTAGAGCTGGTTTTTGGTAGTTCTCATATATACACAAACTATATGTTAAAGGAATAAGCATAGCCTTGAGTTATGTTTAACTGATACAATGCTTGTACTATTATTTATGTTTAACTGACACAATGCTTGTACTATTATCTTTGATGACACAATGCTTGTACTATTATCTTCGATGTCCCATATTTGTTTACTATTATTCTTTCAACACATATATTCTCAAAAGAAAGAGAGAGACCAAGCAAAAACAAAAGAAGAGGCCAGTGTAAAAGAGAGATAAGCAGAGCATATGGCCTTGGAACTCTAGAATCCATTTTGAATTGATTGAGAAAAAAAGTCTTGTGAACAGCAGAAGTATACCTCAGGGGCTTCATCATGAGGGCAATGGCCTGCAGGGCTAATTTCGTAATATGGAGCCTCAGGCACTCGCTTTTTCACCTCAAGCCCCCAAACAGGTTTCACCCAAGGGTCTTCTTTTCCATACATTAGACAAACTGGCACTGAATTCTGATGGCATCTACACAAAACAACGAAACAAAATTAAGCCAAAACAGTACAGAGACTATGAAGCCTTCAAAAGCCAAGAAATTGAATCTTAATATCAAAATTATATCCCACCTCGATAAAGCTTCCCAAAAGGATAGTTTCCCTTGAGGAGCAAACATGATTGATGCAAATGATGCAGCTGCAGCTGGATGCTGTGTTGTTTCTACGATTCGACAAAATACATCGTCAACATTTGTCGTGTGATCTGCATAGACTTGCCTAAGGATATCTCCTATACTTTCGGGGTCGCTTATTTTCTGCCAACTGATATCAAACACAGAGTTAAGAGAAGGAAAAGAAGAAAATAGAGTTATAAATAAAGAGTTAAGACCACATTGATCAAACTTACACGAACTTTGTGAGCTTTCTCACATTGTCTGGTAATGGGAACTTTCCACTCCAAGGAAACATTTTTGCTAATCTTGGCGATCTTATAGGATTAGGAAAAAATCCCCAGAATGGCGTTGCATTTAGCAATGTGACGCCCTTTACTAAATCAGGATTGCATGCTGCAAAGTATAGTGCCACAAACCCTCCAAGTGAATTGCCCACAATGTAGACTGGTTCACCAATGACCTGCAATGGCCATCTAAGACATCAGTATGTTTGTCAATGTAAGCCTTAAGCAGTCGCACTCAATAAGAGGTTTCAGATTCATTTGTATAGCCTAAAGTTGGAAAATCTGTTTGTGTAGTAGCAGGTAGAAAAATGAGTTTCAAAAGCCAATCTGTTTGGTAGCCCATGTTTGATTTGTAGATTAGTGTGAAGACTAATGTAACTCGACTGTTTTGACATGAAGCTAGCAGCACACCAAGTAGCGCCTCAGCTACATAAGCTACATAAATCTAACGTATGGGTCATATCATAAATGAATAGTCAAACTCCCTACTCAAAGCAAGTACATTATTCTCTATGTTATTCCTTTGAATTGGAGGAAACATGAAGGGAAATGAATCACTATTTTGGATACCTGTTCGATGAAATAGCGAACTTGATCCTGCCATAAATCAATAGAGTAAACAAGCTCAGATGCCCATGGTTCAGTCTCATCTCCAAAACCCCAAGAAGAATCTTTCCCATCTGATTCATTTCCTTCCTTAGAATGTGAAGTGGGATTTTCAACTGGTAATGACATGCCCTGCCCAAGAAAATCTATGGCCCATACTCTATAATCACGTCCCAAATCTTTTAGTTGTTTCTCGTAATGGAACGAACCAACCCCAAAACCAGGAAGGAAAAGCACAGGTGGAGAGTTCACATTTTCAGATCCAGCATTTTCATAGTGCACACTAAGTTTTGGTTTCCATTCCCAAAAGCCACTACTGATTTCAGCACTGGATTCACCATTAGATTCATCAGGCAAACCAGGAATTTGAACTCTACTCGCCGATTCGCCACTCTCGGATATACTTACTGAACCCCCTTCTTCTCCATCAATGACATAGCCACCGTAGCTTCTACATAGGACCTTTAGTTGAGAACTTTCATGGTGATGCTTTGACCAAGAACATCTGGTTCTAGCTTTGATTCTTGCACACAAGATTTTACGTTTTCTCAAGCCAGAGAGGTTTACACAACTTGGATTCAAGCTTTTTCTAGCACATTTTGTCCTTAGAAATATAATATTACTGCTTGGAGTTGAGCTGCAAGACAGAACTTCCATACCTAGAAAACAGTTCTGCAATCCAAAGATAAGACAACTGATTAAGCAACAAATTTAACAAACATATTGCTAAATGAAGTAATCACTTCAGTTACAAAAAGGGGTTGTTTGAAAGTCTTTTCCAATTAGGTAACTGCTGTTTAAGCTCCTTCTTCCTTTGAAAATCATGAATTAGTCAACCGTGATTCTTCAAAACTATTTTGTAAACGGAAAAAAGAAAAAAAAACAAACAAACAAAAACAAAACTAGTTTGAATAGCATGAAAAAATTTAACAAACCTAAGCCAGAATCCCACAAGCTCGGTCAAAAAATAACAGGGACAACCAAAACAGAGATAAAAAAACCAAAAGCTTTTCAGAAATACGTGTTAAGGATCAAACTCCTTACAGTGTCGGCCAAAAATCGGCAACCCCAGAAGCTTGTGAATGAAATTACATCTAATTTTACAGAATAATCGACAATTAATCACGTCTAAAACAGACCCATCAGAAGAAAAACAAACCCAAATCTATGAAAAAGAAGAATTCATACTGCTACTTGTGTTCTCCTACCTCTACTTAGCAGAGAGAAATCGCATGGGTCACAGTGTTGTTAGAGTTTCCGGGAGATTCCAGCGAAATAAACCGAGCTACGAATTTGATGCTTAGACGCTTCGCCTTCCTTTGCAAGCCATGAAAATTAACAAAAAATGGTTTATCAAATTAATATTTGGGGATTGTCAAAGAATCAGGTAAGAAAATAAAACTATTAACTGTTAATTTTCAATTTTGTTTTCTATAAAAGGAAAAACAAAAATCATATTTTTCAATAATTTGACTTAGCTTAGAATAGCGACAGATGATGAAGTTGCGTTACGTAAAGGTATTGTGTTTGATGAAAATTGGGTTTAGGGTTAATTTGGACAAATTTGTTTCTAACCTAAATTACAAATTGACATGTTTTTATAAATGTTTCACTACTAATCGTAAATCGAGTCTGTGGTGAGAATGAAAATTGAGATTCGAACATTATCATAATATTTCAGGGTGTCATTATTGTTGGTGTGAGATGCGGTAGAACAGTGCTACTGAAAAGTACACTTGGACAAAATGTTTAACTGCAAAACTATATAAAATGGTTGAGTTGCGGATTACGTTTTCTTAAGTCAGTTTCGTGACTCTGTTTGGAATGCAAATAGTTTGAAATTACCACGTTGTTTTTAAAATAAAAAAGCTAGAAACTTGATCGGAGATGTACCGTAACCGCTCAAAACCGCTCAAAAAACATAGTGAAGGACTTTGATCGGAGATGTACCGTAACCGCTCAAAAAACATAGTGAAGGACTTTGCTCGGAAAAATGTAAAATAGAGAAAATATTTTAGAGATCATTTTTTTAGAGAAGTGAGGAGGAGATATATTTTCCAAATGATGAAATGAGAAGGGAAGGAAGGGTATATATAGGATATGAGAAACGTAACGAACGTTAACGAATCATAACAGTAATGTAACAACCGTAACTCTTCAAAGGTCAAATGGATCTCAAACTGTCAACACTACGAAAAAAATTTTGAGAGAAGAGAGGAAGAGATATGTTTTTTGGATGATGAAATGAGAAGGGAATGGAGGGTATATATATAGTATGTGAGACACATAATGGACGTAACAGACGTTAACGGATCATAACAGTAATGGAACAACTGTAACTCTTCACCGGTCATAACAAACGGTCATCAACGGTCGTAACAGATGGTCAAACGAATCTCAACTGTCAACGTAACGAAAAAGTTTTAAATAAAAAAATAAAAAATAGTTAATAAAAATATTATTATTTGCGTATGTAGATATCAACAAATCTACAAATGTCTATCTTTTCACTCTTCAAAACATGGGTATCCTTTATTGTAAGGAGAAAAAATTATTGTACATGTAAAAACGAGAAAAAATAAAGGACAATTATTGGAAGGGTGGTTTTTTCCGATATCAAAAAATACAACAATTAAAAAAAAAAATCTAGATTTGGTTTTTAGGCACGTGCGAAAAAGGTGAGGTTAACATATTTTTTTAGACAAATTTGCAAATATTCAGTACTTACCACTCATTTGAGTAGATGTAATGTACTTTTAAATTTTATAATAATTTAGTTCTTGAATTCAATAATTTTTAATGATTTAACATTTGATACGAAAAATATTATTTATTCGTGAATCAATGAACTAATAAGAGACCTTGATTATAAGTTATAAAATTTTAATCGTTAAATAATGCATAAATTCTATGTTTCGTTCTCTATTTCTTGTTTATATTTTAAAAAGTCAAATCAAAATTTTAAAACTAAAAGAAAAATTGTAGTTTTTAAAAACATTTTGTTTACTTATAGAATTTAACTAGATCATTTTATTAATAAATGAGAAACTTATAATTGAAATGTACGAGAAACTACATAAATTTCATAACATAAAAACATGAAATAAAATCATTAATAAATGAAAAGATAAATAAAAAGCAATGTGTTAGAATCTTGCTACAGTAAATACTATTTACACTTTTTCAGTTAGCTATCGTCAACGCTATTTACAATAATTATTACTATTTTACATTAATAATCTATGATTATAATAACCAATTTTTTGTCTTCAGACACGTCCTTAATAGTAGTTTATACCACTTGTCTTTACTTGTACTTAGACCATCTAAATTTTGACCTTCAAAATTATACTTTTAAGCCAATTTAATTTATATATATTGAATTCACAGAAATAACGATAGAATTGGGTCAAATAGAGATCACTGATTCAGTGAAATTATAATTTTTTTTTATTCACAAATTGGAAGATAATAAACTATAAAAATTAAAAAAAAAATTAACCTAATTTCTTTGCCCTAAACATATTTTTATGGGGAAGTTCCTGTGGATTAAACTAAAAACAAAACACTGTGACTTTTTCTAAAAATAAAAAAAATAAAAATAAAAACATAAAGGAAAAGAGATTTTCTTTTCTTTTCTTTTCTTTTTTTTTTAAAAGAAAAAGAATCTAAAAAGAAGTAGTTGGCAGCTTGTGATTGGCCAAGAAATGCCTAATGAGTTGAAGAGCTTGCTTTGGTTTAAACTGTGGAACCTCGTGTCCAGCTCCTCTTACTGTCACAAACATTAGCCCTTCGTACTCGATTGTCCACCCACCAACCTATCATTAAACCACACGTGTCATTGAAAAAAATCCCAAATGATATATAAAAATTAATAAAAAAAAGTATTATATACACGTATAAAAGTCTATCAATAATTACCTGTTGATGAGAGTACCATGGAGTCCAATCCTTTTTAATCTTTAAACCAAGTTTGTTCAAAGTCAACCTTGTTGAAGTCACTGGAATTCTTCCATCAGTGTCGCCACTGCCATTTAATTCCTTAATTACTTACTCATATACAAAACTAATCAAAATTAGACTCATTTTACTTCATTTAAATTCAAATTATCAAACTTTAGTTGATGTAATCCTAATCGATCTAAACTTTATTTACTTGAAATTAATATGTACCCAACCTAATTTCATAAATAATAATATTTTTCGTGTAATAAAATATCATTGTGAATAAAAATCATATATATATATATATATATTATATATATATATATAGTACAAAATTAATTGAAATAAAAATGGTTTTTTGAAGAATAGATTTACCTAAAAACCCATATGCGAAGGCCCCCAGCTACGAGCTTCTTGATGATGGGGAGTATTGAAGATGGTGCGTCCCTCCAAAATGTGATGTTATCACTGCAAATAATCCCACAAAATTGTTTAATAATTACCATTTTAATACACAAAAAATAATCAAACCAATACTAATAAACAGATAATTCAACCCTAATATTTTGGATTAGTAAATTTATTTGATTTTGAATCAGTTAAATTTCCAATTTTGGTTCAAAGTACAACTAAATTAAATTTAATTTTAGGGTAATATATCATTTTATAGTTTACATAATTTGGACTTTGTTCAATTTTAATTCTATCTTATTATAGTTCTTGCATTGTAATTAATCTTTATTGTAGACTCTACTTCTAATTTATTGTTTTTTTTTTAAAAAAAAAAAAGTTAAAACCTATTAGTATTTTTACTATAACTTTCGAGAACATATTTATATACTTGGCTTAAAAATTATTAGTATTATAATTTAATAGATTTCAATAAACAAATTAAGGGTGTATTTTAAATACATTTTCGATTGTTTAATTTAAAAAATAAGTTATTTTCGGAAAAAAATTAGAGGGTTTGGTACTCAGTCAAAATTGTTTTTAAAGTATATTTTAAATAATTTTTTTGTCAAAAGAGTTTGAATATAAATGAGTTGTTTTAAAAACATTTTTTTATGTCAATCCAAACGAACCCTATCTATAAGATTTAAGATTTATTGAAGGTAGATGAACTCAAATTAAACAAACCTGAAAATAACCAAAATCGATACTTTAAGAAAAATAGTTTTAAATAACAAACCACTCTACACGTTCTCAAATAGAGCAAAATGGAAAATTAAAAAATAAAAAAAATATTTGTTATATTTGTAAATTGAGAAAATACTTCCTTCTTTAACCTAAATCTTATTAGTTTAAACAAGAAATAATTATTTTTTAATCCTAAGTTTTGATTATAATTCTTTTTGTTTATATATTTCAAAATGATATTTTTAACTATAACTTTTGAGTTTATAGTCTCCCTTTCATTCCTAAAGGAGATGATATGGCATTTTTACCATTGAATTTCACTAAAACCCATTTATGTTAATATTCAATTAAATAATTTAAAACAATTGAATTAATATTAAACTATTTAAAAATATAACCAAATCTATGGAATTCTTATTTTAGGGTTCATTTAAATAAAAAAAAAAAACATTTATTTTACCCATTCTAAGACGGAATGTGAGTAGGGTACCTGCAATGGGTCCATGGATATGGAATTTTCGTAACATTGGCGTGCAAGGCCTTTTGAACGTCCGGTCTGTTCAAATACTCTTCGGTATAATCCGACGAACAAGGATCGTATCCAATCGGCCTCTTATGCCATCCTCCCTGCACAATTTCATCTCCAATTCACCAATCCATTTCCAATTTCCACTAATTTGAATTTCTACGAAAAATCACATTCAGAGTACTTACATTCTGAGGCGCAACGCCGTTGATTGCAAATCGCCGCGGTTTCCTTCCGCTGCCGCTGCTCGAATTCTTCTCAACACATCTTGGAGTATACAAACTGTACATATCGATGATATCGTACACCGCGAAGTACTTATCGAGAGAAGCATCGCAGGAGTTTGACGGAGCAGGATTGCTGAAATTGCAATTTGTTTTTATTTCTTTGTACAATTTATCAGAGATTACGGCGTGATCCCAAGCATAATCGATCATTCCTCGCTGATCTGTTTCGTCGTCCAGTAAGGCGTTTCCGATCTGTAAATTGAATCAAACCGTTAGGAAATGAAGATTGAGTGAGGAATTTTTGAGCAATTTTAGTTGAATGAATTACTATGAAGCCTTTGAAGTTTATGCGGTTTTTCTTTGACATTTTCTTGTTCTGGTCGAAAATGAGCTCAGAAAGTTGCGGTACGTAGTGGCCTGAGGAAGAAGAAGAAGAAGAAGAAGAGGAAGAGATAATTAAAGAGAGGAATTGGAATTTTGGTGATGAATTTAAAGAAACAGAGAGATTTCCGGTACCTGCGTAGCTCTCGCCGGCGATGTAAAACTCATGGGATTTGAATTGGGGGAATCGCCGGAACCAGTTGATTAGAAAGGCATAAGAATCTTTGGCTAAAGAAGAAAAAAATAGCCGTTATTTATTTATTTATCTTTTTTACTAAACAAAATAAATATAAATTAGAAGTTTAATTCATGAATCCCCACTCTGATATAGTAATCAGATTCAAAATATTTATAAATATAACACAATGCAAAAGAATATATAGATATTATAAAATTTAGATTTAGATTTCAAAGTCGACTAATGATAATAGACCATATCACCAATAAAATTCGAGTTTATCATTAATAGATTTTGTTATATTTGTAATTATTGTTGTGAATTTTGAAATTGTGTTAATCTGGTAACTGAACTAAAAAAAATGTTCAATAGATCACCAATTTTGATATTTTTTGAAATTCACAAATCTAACATGTGTAAGATTAAACATAAATCTATATATAAAATTAAGTACAGTTTCATGAGTGAAATTTGTTTAATTGGAAAGTTGTTTAGCTGGGAGGCCCATAGCATTGGAAGTTAGTAAGTCATCCGAGAATTGGATGAGATTGGCAAAATTGAGGGAGTCTTCTTGATTTTTGACCAAAAAAAAAAAAAACACCCTATTAAACAACTTTGAATCGTCGAAGAGATTTAACAAATTAACGGCTACAAAATTATATAATCAATATAAAACATATAAACTAAAATAATATTTCAATCCGATTAAGGACATGTTTGGATAGATGGTCAGGTCTAGTTTTATACTTTAAAATTCTTTTTCAGATATATAAAATGTCAACTCAAACAAGTTTTAGATATAATAACATGCATTACCTGTAATCGTATCACCGAGTTCATTGATGTCATTAGTAGTGTTGCTATAGGAGAATCCAACTCCAATAGGTGATTCCAAGAACAATAGGTTTGCCGCTGAATAAACAAAAATATATATATATTATCATTGGTATGCCTAAATTATACCAAATGAAATTGCCATTAATGACCAATTTCATTGAAACTAATGACAAAGACATTGTACCTACTAAGCCAAAAATGTATATTATACCAAACCAAAGTTGGATATAAAATTTTTATTTTCATTTATAATAATAAATACTTTATTTAGTAAGCCAAAATAAAAAGCAATTTTTAAAAATAAAATAAAAAAATGAAATTACCTCTATTCCAAGTGTAAGGGTTGAACTTGAGCTTTGGTTTGTCTCCTTTTTGAGGAAAAAAAGGTCCCAATTCCTCGGCTGCCCCGTAACCGATTGATGAACAACCGGGTCCTGATTATTAATGTTTATTAAACATTTATTAATCACTTTTTTTTTAAAAGAAAAATTAATATAATATCAAATCATGTAATTAATAAAAACTTAAAATGAATATTAGAAAGTAACTAATTTTCTATTTTTTCGGCAAATTTGTTTTGGAAGTGTATATCAAAATATAGTATTTAATGCCTATAAAAATATACAATATTTAAAAAGTTTGGGTTTAAAACATTAAAAAAAAATACCATTTTTCGAAACTTAAGGACCAATGAAAATTTAACATATATTTTGGAACTTAAGAAGCAAAAAAATATTTTTCGTAACAAAATATTATTTTAGTCCATGTAATTTGGACTCATTTTAATCGGGGTAGTTTTGAATATCTAATTTTAGTTTTTTTTAAATAAATTTTAGATTTATTCATTCTAAGTTTATTTTATCTTAATATTTTACATTTAAGCATGGTAAATAATATTTTAGTCTCAATTTTAGTTTCTACACCCTAAGTAAATCTAAAATTTAGCCCTCAAAATCAATTTTTACTAAAATTACCTAAATAATAATAATAATGATAATCATGAAGTGAATATGCTTATAACAAAATATTTTTAAAAATAAATTAAACAAAATGATATTTTAACCTAACGAAAAGTCTAATATATAATTTTTTTTATTAAAAAAATAACAATAAATTACTTTAGAGATTAAAATTGAAACATTTCCCAAAGTAGACAATTACCAAAATTACCAAAATAGTATTTTAACCTAAAAAACACAAAACATAAAAACCAAAATTAATGTAAAAAATTAAATTAAATGGAATTGAAATAGACCTAAAATAATTTCCACATGGATTATTCCTATTTGACAAAGACATTTTTTTCCCCATCTTCTATAAATATGCTCCTTTCTCTTATCCCTCTGTAAGGAAAATGTCATTGGGGATTCCCATTTGCCCATCTGCCCCTCTGTCAAAAGGAGGCTAAAATACAAACCCCCAAAAAGGTAAATAGTGACCTCCCTAGGGACCTCTCTGCAATCCAAACCAATTCCCCATTTTTACCCTCTTTTCATAATTAATTCCTTCATAAGTTGCTATATAAAACATATAATATTATTAGCATATTATAAAATTTTAATTATTGGGTATATTCAAAATTCTATGACACAGTTGTACTTAAAATATTCCTTACACATCAAACAGCAATGATTAAATGACAACTAAAATTTAAAAAAAAAAAAATTGGAAAAATAAAAAGAAAAAAAGAACCAATGTTCAAAATGTTGAAAGGTAGTTATCGAATATTGGTTGTTTAAGATAACTATATAAAAACTTTATAATAAATACAAAAATGTAAATGATACATCGATAGTGACATTTACTATTTCCCCCCCAAAAAAAATGCATAGTCCAAATCATAATTCAATATAATTTAGGTCCTTTTTGTCCATTATTATTATTATTATAAAAAAATTATCTTAATTTCTACAAATAATTAATATATTTGACTTTTTAAATAATAAAAAATCAAAAGGCAAAATAAATAAACACATAATTAAGTTATATCTTAATTGTGTACCTCCATTAAGCCAAAGAAGAAGAGGCTTTTCATGAGGATCGGCAATGGCTTCAAAGAACCAATAAAACAAAGCTCTTCCATGGCTCTCATTGACAGTAACATATCCAGCATATTGCTTGAACTTCACCGGAGGCTGTCCAGGGAGGCGGAGGACCCGATCCGCATCCTGTCGGGCCAATTCGTCGGAATTGAGTCCATATTCGAGGGAAAAGCCTTTGTGTAGGAAACTGAGAAGAAAGAGAGGAAGAAGAAGGAGATAGGAAAAGAAAGAAGTGGTGGTGGTGGTAGACGCCATTGATTGTTTCGTGTTGGAGTTCTGAGTTTGAAATGTGGAGTGTGTGTGTGGTTTAAATAGAGAGAGGGAGATAAGTGGAAATTGGATTTGGAAGTTGTAATTAAATGGGTGTGAGGTCTGTTTGTTTATTGTCTTGGTTGAAGGTAGAAATGGAAGAAAGAAGAAGAGAATTGGCTTTTCTGGAACCATATGCGTGAGACGCCAGATACTCTAAAGCGGCCTACTAATTTTGTACCCCTTTTTTTTTTTTTTTTTTCTCTAAATAATAATAAATAAAATATTAATTCAGTTGACTTAGTATTCCACCAATCAAATTATTCTTTTAATTTCATTTTATAAAAAATTAAAACCTCTAAATTTACTGTTTTATTGCTAATATATTAACCATTATAATTACAAAATCGTTATAAGAAATTGAGATTTAAAATTGACTTTTGTTGTTTTTAACTTTTATTTTATTGAAAAACTTGTGTTTATTCGTCGCATAAGATTATGATTAGAGTAGATGATTAAAATGACAATAGATATCTAGCTTAAACCGATCACACGAAATAGTTGAATTAACTCTTATTTCAAGTCAAAGGGTTATACACATTTAGATTATGAAGGATGGTCATTTGAGTTTAACTTAAATATTTACTTATAGATTTCTACGTAATTCTTGGTTTTTGAGTAGTTAAAACTTAAAAGACTATTCAAACTCTCTTTTTTTACAGTGATTTTTTTTTATTCACCGTAAAAAATACTATTAACATTCGAATGTAGATTCGAATTTTTAATTTCTAATATTTTAGTGGAAGATATGCTTAGACCGTGGACTCAAATTAGCTAAAAGAAACGACATAATTAAGGGTTTAATTGTTGCAAAATTATGAATTAGTTAACTTTTATGTGTGTGGGAGAAACAGAAATTTATTAATATTATTCAGATTTATTTCCTTCTCTTGCCTAATATTTTGGATTTGAAATCATATACATCAAACAGTCAATTAAATCTTAAAAAGTAAATATATTACTTAGACTTTTTTTAGTAAATATTTTATTCTTTTGCAACTAACTAATTGCCATTATAAGTCACTAATCTCTTTTTAAAAGTACTAACCAAAAAAGATATCATTTTAAAAAAACAATTTAAAATGTAAGTAATAAAAAAATTATTATCTACTGGCATTTTTATTATAAATTTTCAATAAATATAAATTTAGTCCCGTTACTCGTTACTATTGCTTTTCTAAAGAAAATTACTATCTACTGACATTTTTATTATAAATTTTGAAAATAAATTAAAACATTTTCAAAAATAATAAACTTAATCAAAATATAACAAATTTTCTTATATTATTATAAAAATTACTCTAAATCACTAAATTTATGATTTAATAAAAATATATCGACTATAATTGTATTAACAAAATTTAATATTATGGAGACCAAAAGTCATTTTATTACACAAAAAAAAAATATGATTTTCATTTTTTGTATATGTATAATTAAATATAATATACCACGTAACGTCATTCCTTCTTCACTTTGTGACTTTGCCTTTTGTCTTATAATTTATAATCGATATAATTTTCATGAATTAAAAATAAAATAAAAGTCATAATCGATATTATATATTTTTTAATTCAATATTAAAAATAATAATTAGAACTCTTTAGTACGTCTATTGGTTTGCTTCCAAATCAAACTTTTGAAAACCTTTAAAGACCATTTTGGCAATAATGACATTATTGCACACGTGCTCTTTGCTGGCTTTTAATTACTTTTTTAATATTCTAAAAATATATTCTGATTTTTTAATTCAGGAATGGAATATTCTTTAATACAACAATTATAAAATGATCGTTATTATTTTTTTTTTTATAAAAAATGTAGTTAATTCTTTAACACTCCTTAAAATTTATCGTATTTAAATTTTGTGTACACTGTATCGATCAAAATGAATATAACTCAACTCGACTGATTTGGTGGATATATTATCAACTAGCTATAAAAAGTCATGAATATTATGGAATTATTTTAGGAAATTTTTACGGAATTAATTAAATCATAATGGAGGGTCAATTTGCCATTAAGGTAAGGGAGTGACATATTCAATCTTTCTCATAATTCCTCTCCCTACAAAAAAGGACTCAATGGCAAATAGACCGAATCTCAAGGTCAATTCCCGCAAATGCCATTTTTCTAGGGATTATTACATTTCTTTTTTAAGAAAATAAATATTGGAAGTCCAAGTCAAAATTCATGTTAATTTTTAAATTTCACAAAATTTGAATAAATAATTAGTTTTTTTTTTAAATATCAAAAATAGCAAAATTGGCAAAATATAATTTTTTTCTTTGATTTTTTTAAAATATTTGAAATAACCCTTTTTGGAACGTAAAACTACAAACAACCATTTATTAACAACAATATTCAAGTACATTGTATTTAAATAATAAAAATAATAGTAATGCTTAGATAAATCTCATCTCTACTCATTATTTTTCTAGTTCATTAGAACAACACCGAAAACAAAATAGAAAATGTGTCACGTGACAAACTATAGTAATAGTAAATGGCTAAAGTAGGGTTTAGTCTATAGAGCATTAGTGTTATAAGTTTAATACATATATACAACTACTTAATAACGTATTTTGACAAAAAAAAAAAATAATAAATAAATAATTCAAACCATCGCACATACATTGTACTCAAAATAAGAGAAAAGAAAATCTTATTATGAGATATGGTAGGTATAACTTAAAATTATTATTACTCTATAGACTATTAATATCATAATTTTCAAGTATCTCATGATTGTGTTATTAAAATATTCCAAAGATAAATTTTCATCATAAAAATAAATTTTCTTAAAAAAAACCATTTAATATAAAATTTTGAAATATTTTGTTTTTCTTAGTTGATGTTTTTATATAAAATTGTGAGTGAGGTTTACTCAAATTTTGGATTTTCCCAAAAAATATTAAAATAAAAGATTTGATATTTCATATATATATATATATATATATATATATATATATATATATATATATATACGAGGGTCAAACGAAAAATTTGAACCAA